>CM042441.1:7632231-7822231 GCA_023631565.1 Gymnocephalus cernua
TAACATCTGCCACCAATAGACTCAGACTCAGAGCAAGCTTTCCTCTTGGCACTTCATGAAACAGAGTGAGAGGGAAGAGACAGCAAACCGCAAAAATACAAAGTATAGAAACAGTACCAACTGTATGCAGCAACAATGTCTCCTTACAAATCACTCTTTGGGGTGTTACGGCATAAGTAATCGTGTCTGTTTTTATTTGTTTTGTGTTTTAGTTCGACCTGTCTGCACAATAAATATCCACTCATAGTACAAGAATGCCAATTAACGGTGACTTTGGACTTCATGGAATTTTATTTTTACTTTAATTTAATTATTACCTTAATGTATCTGTTTAAGCAACTGCAGCCTGTTTGCCACAACTCTCCACTAGAGGCTATTAAACCCAACTTGGACTTGGTGTTAGTGACAGACATAAAGCATTAGTCATGTAACAGCTAAATAAAAGCAATATGTTGTCGTCTCTTAGACCTCAGAGGGTCCAGTGTATCTCCTACTGATCTGCTGTTAACTGTGGCATCACAGCATCCACTCAGTGTGTTACTGTGCTGGAGTCCTTGAGCAAGGCACATAATCTAACAGTTATTACAGCTGACCTAACATAAACATTAGTCAATGTTCACCTGTTTTCTGCCTTTTACTATGGGCTGCTAATTTCTTTCTCTCTAGAAAAGTCAACTGAACTCTAGTCAACAACTAATAACATATGAAATCTATCACCTGGCAGGAGTTTAAACGCACTGCACCTTATATTGATGTGGGTGCAAAGAAATTTTGAGCCCCTATTCATCCCCTTCCAGTATTACAGCCACATGCCACATCTGCCTTTTTTTCTAGATGAGATCATATTGTCATGTACTTTCATGTACAGACCAGCAGGAAATGTCATCCTACTTTAAATACTTCATCTTGATGTTTTACTGTAACTCTAACAACTATAAATGCATCCTTCTGGTTTCTATTTATCTCAGTTTCCATTTATGTGACTAAAGACACATCATATTGTGTAACAATGCATTCAAGAGCATTGGCTACTTTAAGAATTCTTCTTGCTGTTTCACTTAAAGATGCTACAACATCAAAACTGCTAAAGAGCATTGTGTTATATGAAAAAACCGAATCAAGGAGTAAAATTATAACATGAATTTAGTTTGACTGACCTTTAATGAACCAAAACGAATAGTTTTATTAACATTTTGCCATACTTGCAATTGCAGAATTGTGCACTGTGATGGATTACACACACACACACACACACACACACACACACACACACACACACACACACACACACACACACACACACACACACACACACACACACACACACACACACATTAGCATAGACAGACAGACAACCATGTTAGGCTCAACAGCACAAAAACAATCAGATGGGATGAGGGGAGCCCATGAAGTTTAGCGGCCATCTTGGAGGACACGCAGCAGCGCACAACAAGCCAATGGGAGACGATACCTTTTGTTATGAAAGCTTTAGAGATGCCCGACTGTCCTAGCACCCCTTCATCTAAGGTTTGGACACAAGCCAAGTCGGGCATCCGACACTGACCAGATTTCCTCTATTCAATCCCAGTATGCCTTGGCACGACGACAAGTGACTGCAGTCAGAACAGCAAAACAGAGAGGAGACAGGGAGGCTGGATCTCTGCCATGTCTTCCTTGTAGTCAGTTAATGAAGAAGAAAAGCTTGGATACACATCAAGCATCAACTTTCACACACACACACACACACACACACACACACACACACACACACACACACACACACACACACACACACACACACACACACACACACACACACACACACACACACACACACACACACACACACGCAGCAGGCATATTAAGCACGTCTTTCATATTTATTTTTAAATGTTTCCACTTCCTGCACAAACAAAAGCTCTAACAAGGCAAACAGCCACTAACCTGCTGGAAAAAACTGGACGTCTTTGTTTATGGTTAAGTCGTGTTTGTTCGATGTATTAATTCATCTTTTAGTGCTTTTCTAGTTAAAGCAGGATCCCTGTGCAAAGAGGAAATAAGGAAAAGCCAAGAAATACATTTGTTGTGTTCAGCGTGGGCATCCTTACCTGGCATATAAGAGATGAGTGGAGGGGAGGTGTTGTTTCATCCAGTCTCTGGCCGACTGTCTGAGATTTAGGGATGGGAAGCTAACATGGTGTCAGAAATAAAGGGTGGACAGAGGAGGAAGAGGAACTGGAGATCGAAGCCAAAGAAGAGCTCAGAGATGGTGGTAAAAGTATGTTACTTCAGGGATCCGTCATTCCACACTTCATTTGTAATAACAAATTAATAATCATGACATAGACGGCTCAAAAAATGCTTTTTTTCTCCATTAGGATTTACAAATGTTGAGGTAGCACTGCTATGGAAAGAGTAGTAATGGTAGTCTTTTGTAAAAACATATTTCTGATCAAACAGTTGATTTGTTTATTCAGAGTAAGAAATACAGAACTTTTCATATTCTGATGTGAAATAATATTAATACATAACCATCATGTCATAACTCCAAAGGACAAACAATAAGTGGTCTGAAACCCAGATCTTACTAAAATGAAGGTTTCATGAAAGACAACTTCATTTATGTAGAAATTAAATGACCTTATGTTTCCGGTTTGTGTTGGAGGATTCAATAATTAGTGAAGTTACCGTGCTGTGTGATCCATGCGTAAATGCAAATTGTACCTCTCAATTTTAAGTGCACATATCATCCACTAATGTTACCCATAAATCATAGACTGCCTTTATTACATTAAATGTTGACATTTCAATCTATAATAGGCCTATACATAAGTAAATTGTGTAGCAAAGTGAAAAGGGCAAAACCAGATGTTTGTAAAGAAGAGGTGTGTGTGCACATGCCACCCCTCTGGCCTCGCTAGCAGTCAGAATGCTAACATCTTATATTCTATGCTATTTTTCTTTTATATTTTAGTTGGTCTGGATTTCTTTTTTCTCAGTACACCCTGTATTGCTATTTACTTTGCAATTTTATTGTGGCTTTAATAAAATTGGTGGTAGGAGAAAAAAGTTAATGTTCACCATCTTAGTTTAGGGCAGGGGTCTTCAACCCCTTAAAGGAGAATTCCGGCCAATTGTTACGTTAATCTGCTAGCAGCCGGGCGAGCTACCCACCAGCAGCATCGAGACAGGGTAGGTGAATTAAAACAATGTCTGTGTTGAAAACGCATCTTGTTGTCACGTAAGGGCCCTGTTCATGTTGCACAGACATTTTAATTGCATTTTGTGTCTGTTAAGAGGCACAAAGGCACTCTAAAATCTGCCCTGACAACTGCCGTTTTAGCTGAGTGGAAGCTAGTGGATATAGGTGCAGCTACTCCGTTTTTTTCAATCGAAAGTACACGCATATCGATAGCGATCAAGATTAACGTAACAATTGGCCAGAATTCTCCTTTAACTGAAAGAGAAACAGAGCAGGGACCCCCTACTACATATATTTTATAAAATTAAGATTACTTTTGTTTGCATAGAATACAAGGATAATAAAATAATTGTTGGCATGATTTTATGAATCATGTTTTTAAACATTCATGTGGCACAGCGAACTGTATCTGTGGCTATGTTTGTGACTGCCTAACCTATAGGCCAGTAAGCATATCCTCAGTGTTTTTACACAAACAGGCTGATTTATATTTGCTAACAATATGCTGGTTTCATGTTAAGACATTTTAAATTTGGAAAAAAATATATTTTATTTTAATTAATAATTTGTTGGCCCCCCTGCAGTAACTCTGAGGACCCCCTGTTAATAATCTCTGGTTTAGGGTGTTAACATGCTAACATTTGCTAACTAGAGCCATAACACTAACATGACTAAAACTACTGTCAGGTGACTACTCAGTTAAACATCCACCTTTGTTGCCCAATATAATGATGATCTCAAAGAATTGTTTGACTTTTTTTTTCAGGATTGAGAAGATATTACTGTTGCTTGTGACGTGTAACAGCAGCAGAAAGCATATCATCCAGACAGAAAACAAACAAACATTATATGTAGATATATTTCTTTTTATGTCCTTCAAAACAGGAAAAACTAAACTTTACTCTGGCACATATTTTATCCATCCAGCAGTTGTTTTTAAATTAAACATTACAAATAAAATATAACACAGAGGTTCAAATCATAAATATTCACAGTATGTTTCAAATTAATCATAAACTCCTTTCAATAATCCTCTATATGCACTCCTGTGCTTCTGTGTTAGGCAAATCAAATGACTGACTGGCCTCTTGTCAAAATAAAAGATATCCTCCATGCAAGCGGTAACATCACAGGTTCAGTATATAAACCATAGTTGGTGGCAGTCCTGAGCAAGTTGAGAGCATGTGCAAATTCCTTGAACTCTAAATAATTCAAGAGGTCCTAGGTTTAACATTTGCTGTCATTCACATTCATTTTCTTATCTATAGTATAAAGTGCTTTTCCTTCACATTTTGTTCACTTTCAGTTTGGATGATGCATATTTGATATGACATATCTCAAGGTGATACAAAAAAGTATCCTGGCAAAACTAAATAAAGTTGAAAAAAATAAATCCAGGCACTTTTTGGACAGAGAAAGGAAAAACATTGTTCAAGTAAATTTCATTTCCTTTAACATAACTGAGTAGAGCTTAACATGGTCTTCCTCCTCTTTCTACCTGTCTTCCACCTCTGCACTACTCTCTTCTTCCCCCCCATCTCTGCTTTTCTTTGATGTCTTCTTCTTGTGTTTGTGTTTCTTCAGCTCCCCTTCCTCCAGCAGCTCTGGGGAGGCTCGTCTCTTCTCCTTTTGGCGCTTCTTTTGGTTCTTCTTCTCTTTTCTCCCGTCGTCCCTGCTGTTCTCCTGGCTTGCTGATGAACTGACGCTGTTGCTGCGGCTGCTGGGCCTCTCCCCTTCCTCCAGCTCTCTCCCTCCCTCCCACTTGGTCTGTCCGTCCAATTCGTCGGCTTCATCCTTGCATCGACTGCCTCCTTCTCTCTCAGACACTATCTCTTGAGTTTCTCTCTCTCCTTTGCCTTTAATTGCCTTCCTTTGCTTCCACTCCTCCTTTTCAACCTGGCTCTCATTTCTACTTCTGTTCTGCATGAACTCCTGACCAGGGCTGCTCATTCTGGGCTTACCCAGCTCTGCCCCGGAGGAGAGTGGGTCTCTCTCCTTACCCCGGCTGTGAGAGAGGGAAGGTGGGGAGTGGTGGGTCCCTGCAGGTCTGTAGTTCCCTGATGGATCTTGGTGTTTGTGGTAGTAGTGGGGATGGTCTTTGTCTTTAAATTTAGAATCCAGTGGCGTGTCTCTGTATGATTTGTGGGTATTTTGACCAAGCAGTTCGGTAGCTCTGCTTATCGTGCTGCTTTCCCTGCTTCTGCCACCAGAGAATTTCCCGCCGGTACAGGAGGAACTCTTGTTGCCGTCTGTGTCGCCCCCTCTCTGCCTGTCTCTCCTCTCTGTGTCATGTGTCTCTGTTGAATAAGAGTAGGAGTGGGAAGAGGAGGGAGGATTCCTCTTTTGGGCGGAGGCAATGCTGATTTGCCCTCTCTCTCTCTTTCTGTCTCTCCCATTCTCTTCCTCCCTTGCTCTCTCTTTTGATCTTTTGCTCTCTTTTTGCCTATCGCTCGGCCTCTCACTCTCCCTCCCTCTCTCTCTGTCCCTTGGTCTCTCCATCCTTTTCTCCCCGTCTCTGTCTGTGCACAAGGCACCGTCAGTTCTGTCTTTGCCACTAGAGGGAGCCACACTTCTCTGTGAACTGGACAAAATGGGGGTTTTCTCTCTCTCTCTCTCCCTGTCCCTACCTCTCTCCATCGCGCCGGCCTCCTCTCTCTCCGTTTCCACTGACCGCTTTCTCTTCTCATCATTCTCTGTATCCCTGTTGGTTGTTGTCTCTGTCGTCACGGACACGGATGGTGAAGGCAGAAACATTGCAAGTGCATCTGTTTGAACTTTGATCACGCCTTCAACCCGCTCCTCAGACTCTTCCTTCTTCCATTTGGAGTGAGGCACCTAAGACGGATAGGGAAAGCATGAGTGGATATCATGCAATTTGTGTTTGTGCATGTATGTATGTATGAGTTCAAAGTAATTGTACAAAACACAAATTATTCTTAATTTATATTAAAAAAAAATTTCCCATTCCCATGATGATGTGACTCCCCACCTTATTTTACAGTCTGTAGTTCCCACACATTTAAAATAATCCTGGCCCACAGGCTGCGCTCACAGACACACCTGTATGAGTTTGAGCTCGTCCTCTAGGTCTGCAGCTCTGTCCTGGGTGTACTCTTCCAGAGTTTTCAACCCTGTGTTCCCTTCCTGATGATCTTCGTAGCTGCTGTATTAAACACACCCACACACGCACACACATTTTAAATCACTACTCGTCTCTACATTAGTAATAAAGCAACACTTTCTGTGCTATTCTGACAGGAAATGATTTCCTGTTTGAAAACCCAACTCATTATGTGTTTACAGAATAACAGTTGATTAACATGCTACTCCTATTATTGGTTTACGGATATGGATGAGTATACAAGAAAGTGAATGAAAGGAACTGAAGATAAAGCAGATCATTCCAATTATAATCCTTACAATTTTCAAGAAAACTTTGTTTTGACACAGTCTGTTTTTCTTCAGCAATATCCATACATTGCATTTACATTCAGAATTTACCTCTCTATATATTAGTTTTCATTGTTAGTAGCAGAGTCTGACACTTTTCACTGTCTTTAAAAATGGCTGTATTAGTGCTGTATTACTTTACTCCTATTCTCGGATTGCCACAGCGCTGCGGAGGAGGGTCTGGCTAGTCCACACAGCATTCCAGGATGGGAGAAAAATGTGCTCTGGTTTATTGGCATTTCTTTAAACCAATCACAATCATCTTGGGCGGCGCTAAGCACTGGACAGAGCAACGGCGCCTCTGCAAAATAGCCTCGGGAAGGAACTTGTTTTGGTGGAACATGTGTACGTTCAAAGGTTGTTTTAGTCGTGCAACATAAAACTCAGATTGGACAGTGGATAGTCTAGCTAGCTGTCTGGATTTACCCTGCAGAGATCTGAGGAGCAGTTAACCATAGTCCTCAGAAATCTACCGGAGTTTAAAATGACAACACAAAGAAAGAGGGAGGTAACGGACATCTGGACAAAAATTAGGGACATCCGGCGGAATTTCCGGCGGCAATGGAACAATCCCGGAATTGAAACGTCATCGATATAGACTACTTTACTGCTAATACAAACTGAACATGTCACATGGTTCACACTGGTTCATTATAAGCATTCAACTGGCAAAACACGGAGTAGCTTTAACTGTGAGGCAGTCACAGGAAATGCATCTTTTGACAGCGGATCAGTTTTAAATATTGCACGGTGTAATGGGCCAAGAAGGAGCAGCCACAGCGAGCTGTTAGATGAAGCTGTGGGATTCAAATTTTAATCAAAAAAGCAGAAACATTCTGACCTGCCATCGTGCACCGCGGTGTTTGGTGTGTCATGGTGGCTCTCGTTTCTGCCCCTTTGTGACTTGGACCTCATTGTGTTGGACCTCATTGTGTCGTCGTCATCTTCTTCTTTCCTCATCCTCCAATTCACTCCCTTTATCAGCTCATCCGTTGGCTTTGACTCCCCCGGCGCGATTCCACTGTTTTCCTGACATGTGCTTTCTCCCTCTGCCCTCTCCTTCCGGGTACCTGCGAATAACTCTCCCATCGCTTGTCCTTCCTTTCTCTCCTTTTCCTCCTCCGCTCCTCTATGGGGGCTGTGCCATAAGTCAAAGTCTTCCTTTTCTCGGTCCTCTTTCTTCTCTCCGACATCTTTTTTCTCTCCTGCAATTTTCTCCAACGTTTCTCTTGTATCATCTCTGAAGGTAGCTTTCTCCCATTTCTGTCTTGCCTCTCCTTCACCTGGTTTGATTTTTTCTTCAGACAAACCTTCCATGTCTCTGCTGGATTCATTCTTTTCATTTGCTTTCATCGTCTCTCCTCCATCTAACTTCTCCTCCTCTCCATTACCAGCCCTCTCGATTTCTTCCTTTGATTTTCCTGTGACGCTCTCTGAATAAGACATGTCCCGTTTTTCAGTTTTCCCGTCCTTCCTCGTTCCTTCCAGGTTTATGTTGATGCTTATCTTCTTCTGTGGTTTCACCTTTATCCCTCCCTCCCAGATTTCTCTCTCTGTCAGAGGACACGTTTTCCTCTCCTTTTTCTTCTCCGTTTTTGGCTTTGTCCTCTCAAATGGGTTCGGGGATTCGCTCTTGCAGGTTTTGGGGTCCTCTGCAACTTTAGTCTTCAGGCATTTGCTGCTTTGAGCCTTTACAGAACTTCTCTCACTGTCCTCTCCTTTTCTTTTTCTGTTCTTCTCTGATCTTGTGTCATAATCTCTGCTGCCTCCACGGTATCTGTATCTGTCTGGATCCACCCTGCTTGCCTCTTTACTGGGCCTTTCTTTGTGCCGTCTCCCCACATCCTGCCCGGAGTCTGAATGTTTGCCTCTTCTCCATCCTTTCTCGATTTCCAAATTCCTCTGTTCTCTGCTTTTTCTTTCATAGTCTTTTTCCAAACGTTTATCTGGTTTCACGAGTGATTGGACTGGTTCTAAGGCATCGCTGCCAGTTGCTTGGTCCCGTGCTGGGGTGCCATCCTTGCAGGCATTTGGTCCAGTGTTGTGCCCCCTCCTCTTGTTCTTTCTGCTGTCATCTGTTGAGTCTGCAGCATTATGGGATGATGACTCCCCTCCTCTTCCTTCCTCATGTTTCTTCATGCTCTTTTGCTCATGTTTTAAGGTGCTGAGGTTCTCCAAATTATTCGCCATCAGCTGCTTATCGTCCTCACTTCTTTCTTGCAGTTTTGCTTCCTTACTGCCCTTTGTAAGTGTGATTGGCAGGCGGCTGGACTTCTCAGCGCACCTCTGCTGATATGCTGTCGGCGGAGCTCCGTTTTCGGATGGTGTGGAGCGTCCGTCGCTGGACGACCGAGAGGCAGGAGACCGGCTGTCGTTGGATGAATGCGATGGAGAGGAGCGACTGTCACTGGAGGACTGAGATGGCGTGGAGCAGCTGTCACGTGAAGACTGCGATGGAGGGGAGCGGCTGTCACTGGATGACTGCGATGGAGGGGAGCAGCCGTCCATCCGCGAGGCGTGTCTACTTTGGAATCGGTCGCGTGAGCTAGCATGTGAGGGATTTCCGCTTCCTTCTCTGTCCCCCCACTGAGGAGGAGGAGGAAGATTGAGGAGGGGAAGAGGCAGCTGGAAGTGGCCGACATAGCTGTGGAAATATTTATCATACCACTCTTTGTACTCCCTTTTCCACTGCAGGTAGCGCTCTCTGTCCAGGTCCAGGCTGCTACTTTGATTTGCGTGCTGAGCATACAGGTAACTTCCCCCCGAGCCCCCCGCTTCCCTATGGGAGGGTTCTCCTCGCCTCCTGGAGTTGTAGCTGCTCGAAGCGGATTTCTTATTGTGATGCCGACTATGATGGCTGTTTTTGCGGTGACTTGATGGTGACTTGGACCTTGCACGGTAACCCACTCGAGGTGAAGATGACGAGGATGGTGTTGGGGAACGTTTGTAACCATAGCTATAGGAGTGGGAGGAATGAGAGCGGGTTTGGAGGTCTCTTTCGCGGGAGTAAGGAGATTGGGGCCTTGGAAAAAAAGAAGAAGTAAACATTTAGTCATGTCATATGCCGCACACATTTTAAGGCACCATTGCCACGTTGTGGTTTGAGTCGTCTCTATCTCATTTGCCATGTCACCTTGTCTATAAAAGAAAGGCATAATGGGGAAAATGCAGTACCAGATCTTAGCTTGCGGCATGTACTTTAT
This sequence comes from Gymnocephalus cernua, assembly GCA_023631565.1. Taxonomy (NCBI): domain Eukaryota; kingdom Metazoa; phylum Chordata; class Actinopteri; order Perciformes; family Percidae; genus Gymnocephalus; species Gymnocephalus cernua. The sequence goes on from CM042441.1 coordinate 7,642,087, forward strand.
GTCCCCTAAGTCCTGCAGGAACCACATTCATTCCATGTTTATTTCTACTCAAAGTCACATTGGATATTCTGTCCAATAGGAGAGAGAGTACTGACAAGTTGAACTGTAAAACGTCCCCGGTATGTATGTGAAGGTGTCTGTATCAAGCTTGTTTGCTTGTGTGTTTTTTTCCCCCAGAGATAGGACAGCACAATAAATGTAAGAATCAATGTATTAATCATTTTTGGTAAAAAATTGAATAAACACAAACAAAAAACTGTAAATAAATAAATAAAGCACAAAATACCTTGATCTGCCTTGGGACCTGGACCGGGATCTGGATCTACTTGAAGAACGAGAGTACGAGCGAGAAGACTTGGACTTGGAAGACTTTGAATAAGAACGAGAGGAGGAGCGTCTGTGGGAAGATCCTCGATGAGGTGACCTGAGTAACAAAGATAGAGGAGGTAGCAAGTGAGGGGAGGTATATATTTTCATATATCCATATATTGTCTTCATACTAGAATACCTCTGCAGCGGTTACTAAGACTAAGACCATTTTCAAAAAGAATGAAACAATTGAACAAGGTATGTCATATTATTTAAGCAACTTCCAGATATCTTGTCCACATAATGACTGCTTGGAAACCTTACCTTTCCTTCTTCTTTCTCTGATGCCTGTACCACTCCTTGGGGATGAGGGCAGGGATGGAGGTAGAGGGGCACAGGGAAGGGATGGGGGCACCTTGGAGGTTTGGGAGTGTCCAGACGGGCGCGGTGGGTGGGTATCCAGGGGGGTAACTGCTGAGAGGCTGATGAGCGGCGAGGAATGTGTGGAAATTGGGGGAGGGAAAGAGAGGAGGTGGAGGAGTTGCTGGATATGAAGAGGAGGAGGGAGGGGGCTGCTGGGTGTTAGACTCATTCCAGCCTCCAATAGGACAACCCGAGGAGGAAGAGGGGCTGTGGGGAAAAGAAGAAGGAAGAGGTTATGACATCGGTCTTGAAACAGTGGGCAGTAGGGCTACACGATACAGGAAAAAACTGACATTGCGATATTTCTTTATTCCTGCGATATGAAAAAAGACTGCAATTTTTACAAGATGGCATAAATAGCATTGGAAATAATAAATGATTCCCTATTAGGCTACTTGTGGGGATTTTGTAGGGGAGTGCATCTACATAGAAAATAAAAACATGTGTGAACTATTCTTTGTTGAGCTTTAATGCTTTACAAACACCAAAGAAAGTAAGCGCTGTGACTACTCTTCTGAAGTGATTTTGGAGAGGGAAATTAGGTAGTTAAATACACTGGTTGACTTACATGACACCATTGTGTTCATGTAATCACCCACGGGAGAGCCTCACTTCCCATAACGAACCTCGTCGGACGAACACACGTTGCGCACATGGCCACCTGTCTTAAAGGGGAAGGGTCGGCCGGTAACAATCATGTAAAAGGGGAACGGTGAAATGGCGTTTTTCCATTACATGGTACCTGCTCGACTCGCCTCTACCTGCCTTGACTAGACGCACACACACAGAACGTCGAAGGTGTGTTGTTTCCACAGCCAGAAGACACATTTTGTTTCAAATGAAGCTGGAGGCAGCAAAAAAAACAAACAGCTGGCTAAACTTTTTAAGAATGGCGGGTTTGTTCAGGACTCCCCCGTCTGTCGCTTTCACGTCACCTTTTGGTATCGCCTCAGCTCGCTTGGAACCTCGACTGAGGTGGTACTAAAAAAAGTAGCTGTTAGCAGTTACCAGGTACTTTTAGACTTACTGTAAGTCTATGGTCTGTATTTACTCTGCTCACTAGGGCATATTAATGGATCCTGTAGGGCTGTATATTAATGGACAGAGCATGTGTGACGTCACCCATTGGTTTGTGGAGATCTGCTATCAGTCGTTGAGTTTTCCGTTACGGCCGCAGCCATCCTGGTTGCAGATGTGACAATTTTAGACGAGAGGGAGGAGTGAGGGAGGAGCCCTTACACTCTACGTTACGTTACACACTCACTGGCAATCGCATCATAGCCACGCCCTAAAACACCCCCTGCTTTATTGACGATTTTAAAATCAATGAGACCATAATTAAAAAAATGAACATTCTGTGTTGCAGAAGACTTAAAACTAGTGATTGAGACCATAAACTCATTATGAAAATGCTCACTGAGGTAATAAATCAAGTGAGAGGTGGGTCACTTTCTCATAGACTTCTACAGAAACCGACCTCCTTTTGCAACCGCATGAGTCGCCCCCTGCTGGAATTCAGATAGAACACACGTTTAAGGCACTTCTGCATTTGCAGCACTTTGCCGAACCGGATGCGTTGTCCATTAATATACAGTCTATGATACAGACTCATACTTAAATAACCACGCTTCACTGACCTATCCCAGGACGTTGATGGCCCAAAGGGTCTTGGGGCTGGACCTGTGGATTCAGGTAAAATATGTTTGCTTTTATTTGTTAGCGATGCTACTGCAGTTCTTGACATTACAATCATTCAATAATGCATTTGCTCAAATAAAATGACAAAACACAGTACGGACGGACAGTGTAACAAATGGACAGAAAGAGACACTGCTTCATAGTCACTCACCTGAGGAGGGCTGCTGTAGATTCACACTGACTGTCTGGGGCTGCTCTGCCACTGGAGTAACCTGAGCAGACACAAACATCACAGATTTCATACCGAGAAACTTTGCTGCATAGATTTAGTGTATCAGTGTCTGTATAGCCCCTCACCATTGGTATCAGCTGTGATGGAGCATCAGTGGGTTCTTCCGGTGAAACCGGCACAGACGGGGCGGCAGCAGCCGCTGAGTCATCCTGTGTCTTTTCTTCAGCCTCTCTGAATAAACAGCAGATATATCACAGTACCACATGAGCGCAACATCAGGGTGATTGTTTACAAGTTCATCAATCCCAAATCCATAGTGCCATGATATGATTGCACCAAATGTTCTGTGGGTATGGAAGACTACCCACAGAACACTACCTAATGTTTATTTTATGCTACACACCATAACAGTTTCCTTCCTAATGTCTACTCCTGTGAGGAACCCTATACCGCATTCAGACCATCATTTCACACTTAAAACTGTTCCTACTCCTCTCTACAGTTGGTAAACAACTAAACTGCACATCACAGCCAACATCTGGTAAGGAGTGGGACAAACAACTGACCAATCATTTGATGTCCGTCTGACCAAATCAGCATACGTAAGAGGTTAACAGCTGGGCTGTGCCATCGGCTATACCAACATCTAAAATGAGTTATCACAGAGAAAGTTAGAGTCGACACAAAGTTGTGTTCTTAACTTTGCTGCCACACAGCTAACTGGGCAGCTCCAGACACAGCCGCAGTGTCAGCCTGTTACACTGTGGTCAGCTCTATATATGATTAAAAAGAGAAAAAAAAAACGATTTAATTACTGCAGGGAATGAGTTCTGGTTAACATGTAGTCTTTGAGAGCCAGTATGTTGAGAGTATACGTTGTCCGACAACAGAAATGGAACAATATGTAAATGGTATGTCCCAATATGTAAATGGTATGTCCCAATATGTAAATGGAATGTTCCATTTACATATTGTTCCATTTCTGTTGTCAGACAACGTATTCTCTCAACATACTGGCTCTCAAAGACTACATGTTAACCAGAACTCATTCCCTGCAGTAATTAAATTGTTTTTTTTCTCTTTTTAATCACAACATTGTCCGACAAAATCAACAAATAATCCAGGTTAATGACAGCTCTGCTGTGTATTCGGTTATATAGACATTTAAAATGAATGATCATAGAGAAAGTTAAAGCAACGGAAAGTTTCTCTTGACTTTACTGCTACACAGCCCCTGACTGTGACTGGGCTGACTCACATCATCATTTTTTTTGTGTGCAAAAGCTCAGTTTTCCCCTTTACATACCAAGCTGGAGTTTTAAGATTTACACAGTCTTGAGGCCGTTTTGGAAAAGCTCTGTTTTGGGGCAAGCTAAAACGCTATTTTGGTCCCTGGACGTAGGGCTGAGAGAATGGTTTTATAAATGTAACAGGCTTAGTGTGGACATACTCCAGTCTAATTTGCAGCTGCTGAAAGCAGGGCGAGGAAGGTGTCATTATCCTTACCTCCATCACATCTACAGCGGCTGACAGTCCCATTTGCTATATGAGCAAAATCAGGCTTTCACTTTCTGCTCCCAATACAAATTAAACACACACAAAAAATACACATTCCATCTGTAATAATTTGTTTAAATGTAGAAATTGCAGTCTATAAAAAACATTTGAATCACTTTGGCCAGCAGGGGATGCACATAAAAACTAGTCTTTGGTTGTTCTCTTTGATTATGTAAACTGGAGGAAACTGTGCTGAATGGATAACCCTAAAATCATGTGGAATTTATTATTTTTTATTCTTGGAATTGTAATCCTCAAGATATCATTCCTGGGTGATTTTTGCAACACGCATGGTAACAAACTCTTGAGCATCTGCTTTGTCAGAAACCGAAGAGGACTACAACTTCAGTATTAAAACTTCAAGGTACTACAACAATACATCTACAGAGTCACAAGTTAGCTTGTTAAGCAGGGGAGGCAGCAGAGCACCACAAAGTAATTGTACTGCTGTGTGAGTATGTTTATGTGTGTAGGTACTTGTCAGGTATCTCCAGGTGGCTTTGCGCAGGCTGGAGGGAAGTGCTTGGCGTGTTGGGAGCAGAGGCGGGGCCTGTTGCTGTGGGCGGAGCTCCACACACCTGAGGCAATGGCGGTGTGTCTGCAGCCTGTGAGCGGAGAGGGTCCTAAAGAAGGGAAACAACAAGAGAATAAAGCAGGGATCAGAATATGGTAGAGCAAGCAAGAGAAGAAGTAAATTATTTTAGGGAAAACAGAGCTGAGATATAATAATTAACAATTACAAAGAATCTACACGACAATGTAAATGACAATGCATATTATTATAATACATTTCTTGTTTCTTGTTGTTAGTTTTAATATAGAGAATGCTGTTTAAAACTTGCAGCACAATTTTCTAACACGTTTTTCGGAAGAGAACTATCACTCTGAGACCAGACATAACATCTGATTATGAAAAGAAAACAGTAATTCTCTTTGCTCCTGAGTCACACAGGTACAGTGCTACTCTTATTTCTGCCTCCCCATATGAGACGTCATTATGAGGTTCACCTGCTGGCTGTGGGTTGGCAGGTGAGGCTTCTGAGGTTGGCTCTGCACAGTGAGAGGGGGCGGGGTGGGGACAGGGCTCGGTGTTGGGGTTGGGTTTTGGGATTGGGAGGCACCACACCCTTTTATCACACTTTTAGTGAAGCCTTGCTCTTTCTTAAAATTGTCAACAGCCTGTGTTAGGAGAAACAGACAGACAAAATAATGTCAGAATATTTCTTTATTGGTGTTAAATACTATGAAAAGCTTCTGGTCTGACATTTAAGGATGAAACAAAGAGATACAGTAATACACAAAACCCACCTTCAAAAACACTTATACGTAATTCTCTCCATTCCTCTCTAACTCTAACATTAATGCATATTTTCATCTGTCAAATCACCTGTCGGAGAAATTTATTGGCTATCAGGGTATCAGGTGAGACATCTGATTGGCTACAAGTGGGGCAGACGTGTTCCTCTGAATCCAGTAAGGCAGTGCGAATACCTGAGCAAGAGATAAAGACGGCTGAGATGTAAATATGGAAACTCAGACTGAAGAACGACCACAGCATGCACATTTAATTAGTTAACACATTTTGCTGGACATGGGAAATCAGGATAAGAATGACTTATTTAAAGTACAGCAAGTGTAGATACAGTAAAAAAAATTTAAATGTGTGTGTGAGTGTGTGTGTGTGTGCCAGACGCTCACAGTCATCACAGTAGCTGTTTCCACAGCAGGGTATGACCACAGCGTCACTCAGCAGGTCATGGCAGATCAGACAGAGGAGTTCCTCCGGTACAGGATCCTCCTCGCCTTCTGACTTAGTCTCCTCCTGTGGACCGAATGGAGGCCTCTCCTTCTTGCCAATAGCGTATGCCTCACTGCGGACAGATAATAGTACACACACTGCACGTTGGCTTTTTAGGTGTTTAGACGATGCCTTGAACCAGAATAACTTTTAAAGTGTAAGTTTGAAAGAAGGTTGATGTTGGAATTGAACCTTTGAAATTTCATGTCTTTCATCTTCATCTTGCTAATTGTGCCTATGACTATTCAGTTATCCAGACCATAGGATATCTACAAGGATTTCGCTACTCATCCAAGAGGCAAAAGGTGGGAGTCCTGGTCACATTCACATGCGTGATGTGCTCAGGTGATGAAGCAGCAAATCCAGTTGCCTTTGACTTGACTTGGTAATTTCTATTTTGTGCCTCACTGTCAGATATGACACATTCTAAATAAACCATTTACAGTAATAATTTAGGGATTCAGTTTAGGATGAGTGCAATCATTAAAATTCAAGTGAAAGGACAGAGGGTATTGTGGAATGGGGGCCATTCCTAATGGTTTTGGTGATTTAAGTACTTTCAGGTGTAAACTATGAAAAGATCTGCTAAGTTTGTCATGCCAACCTTTTGGAGTTGCTAACTATGTAAAAAAAAAGAAGACAAAATAACTCTGGGCCACTCTGAAAAGCATGTGAATAGTTTGCACACTTTAAGTGAACTTTAAAAAGGTACTGGTAGGTGGAATTTGTAACCTCTAGACAGAGCCAGGCTAGCTGTCTCCCCCGTTTCCAGTCCTTATGCCATTTCCCAAAATGTCAAACAAAAGACACACAAACATTGACTCTTTTGTCTCACGCGTCTATGGTAGGAATCGCGTAGCGTCCACGGTTGGTCAGCATGGCTCCCTTTATGTTTGGATCGTCCACCTCTACCATGAAGGAACGAGGGATGCCTGTGCTTTTCTTTATTTTCAGAGGGGCCTCTGAGTTTTTATCCTGCTGTCTCACACACACACACACACACACACACACACACACACACACACACACACACACACAAAACGTAAGTTTAAAATAATAATAAATAAATAAATAATTAAAATTAGGGCTGTCAAAATAACGCATTAATTTCGATTAATTAATCTCAGAAAAAAAAGAACACGTTAAAAAAAAGAACGCAGATTAATCCATTCCATATTGACCTTTCACCCAGAGCCGTTCTAGCCACCATTCGACTGTAAAAGGGAGACGAGAGAATGTGTTGCCACAGGCAACAGAAACATCACTGCACGTGACGCTCAACAGCAGGTAACGTTAGCCTACCGCTAGCTAGTAGCTGGATTAAACACGGTTAAAATGCTGACAGCTAACACTAAACAGTGTAAAGTTTGACTGTGTTTCACTCACTGTAGAGGATTCTGACACCTCTGCAGCTGCAGCCGTTGTCCGAAAAACACAGACGGAGACGGTGCGTTCAATGAAACTGGTAACCTACAGCCTCGTGGTGCATTTCCCATCTGGTGGATGTTTTTGTCGTTCAATAGCAGTTTACTAGTGAAATAACCCTATTCCTGAAGCACGTTTGAATTTCTTTCCTCAGCATAGTAGGTCATATTGTTGATTGTTATGGTCATTATTTGAACAGTGAAAATAATAATAAAAAGAGTTTTTTAACTTTAATGTCACTAATGCTGATTATTCATTGATTCATTTGAATTGAAATATTTAAAATACTTTCACAGCAAAAATTATGTATGCAATTAATCACAGAGTATGTAATTAATTTGATTACATTTTTTAATCGATTGACAGCCCTAATTAAATTAAGTACTGGATAGAAAAAATGTAAAGACACACACCAATCAAATCATTTTCTTAGTATCTTTGTACTAGATTGCAACAGAAACGGTCTCCCTTCAGAGATACCACATGTTCTGTCCTTACCCCGCTGGTGGGACAGTTCCTGATGTGGTGTCCAGTATTTCCACAGCGATAACAGGTGTAGTTCGCAGGAAGTACAGTACCAAACTTCTTGTTGTAACTAGAGCGAGAAAGAGACAGAAAATGAGACAGGGATAGATGTAGAAAGAAACTGAGAGAAAAGCAGGTAGATTAAAAGTAGAATAAATAATGTACAAAATACAGGAAGAGGAACAAAATGAAGGGGGAAAAAAGTAGGAATATGGAGTGGAGTGTAATGGAGTAATAAAGTAATGGAAGCTGAGAGACAAAGTGACACATTGAGATACAGAATTTAAGAAAAGCAAGTGGAGAGAAGTACTAAGGAGACAGAAATAGGGATGAAGGAAGAGATTTGAAATTATTAGAGAAGTGACTCACTTCATGGAGTCGTAGGTTGACTGATTCATCATAACTTTAATCTTATCCTCTTCTGACGCATCTGCATCAGCCAAGTTCTGCATCTACAGACAGACAGACAGACAGACAGACAGAGACACAGAGACACACACACACACACACACACACACGTACGTCAGGTCAAACAGGAGGAGCAGTGTTCAATTATAACTGACTCACATGATCCAGCATAAATATGTACAAAAAACAAATATATATATATGAGAGAGAGAGAGAGAGAGAGAGAGAGAGAGTACCTTGGAGAAAAAGGGTACAGCTCTGGAAGAATTCTGGTCATCCATCTGTTAGAATTAAACACAATCAGTTTCACTGATGAAGCGATGAGAGCCTCCAGGTTACATGTCTTGGCAAAGGATTGAGAGCTCTATGTTTATTTATATTGGAAAAGAGACACTAAAAAAAAAGCTTAAAGTTTTGCTTCAGAACAAGATAATTTTTACCTGCTAATCTTTATGCTTTTAGTCATTTCCTATGTAACTGCTGTATGTCATATCTCTTCACTTTAGTAACCATTTGAGACAAGATAAAATGTATACCAGCATCCAGGATGGATTTTGATAGAGTGGACAATACATGTCTGTTCTCATCCCAGGATTACTGCCTCAGCCCCTCCACCTCTCATCCCTCTAAACTTGCTACCCTGAAAATAAGGAAGACAACAATACAATGCTCCCTCAGATTGTACACCTGTGAGGCCAGCATTTTGTTGGATAAGAAACATTTTTGCTCTCATCACCTAGTCTACCTCTAGTGCCTCCTTTCACCTCAATTCTTTCTTGTTTCTCTGCACCTTGGTTCGTTCACATATTGTGCTGGAATAGAGAAGTGAAACCACGGCTCTATGGATGGCAATGTCGGTCCGTTGGGCCACAAGTATTGGATTATGAATTGCCATTAAATATTGTACAAACTTTCATGGTTGCCAGAGGATGAATCCTAATCACTTTGGTGATCCCATGACTTTTCATCTATCTTCACCCTCAGGTCAAATTTCAAATGTGTCCAATACCTGCAAAACTAGTTACACTCCCATCAGCCTCAGTGGTGTTTAGTGCTAATTACCATAGTTTAGCATGCTACCAGGCTACACTAACATAGTGCACAACATTACACCTGCTAAACATCAGCATGCTGACATTGTAAACATGTTAGCATGCTGACATTAGCATTTGGCTCAAAGCACCACGGTGAGTCTCTTTTTAAAAAAAAAAAAAAAAAAAAAAAATTTTAGCACATACAGGACAGAAGGGGTATTGTGACTACTGATCTTTATATTCACTCAATAAATGCATTACTAATTAAGATTTGAAAAACCTTATGAAAAGCCACATATTCACACACCAACACATTCATTAATCAGAAACATAATATACTTTAAAAGTCAAACCTGCCACTTAAATTCTCAAAATGATTGGTTCATTTAAAATCCAATGTGCTATAGTACAGACTGACTGCACTATATTATATTGTTTATGGCAATATGACATGTGCCTGGCTTTATTAAAGCTCAACCAAATCCAATAAAAGAAGCTACCAAGTTGTGTTATAGGAGTGTTTTTAAAGCTTGACCCATACTGGGGACTTAAAGTTGATTTTAACTATTCTTTTTAAAATGTCTTCTTTTGATTCTCTCAACTTTGGGAAAGTGCAATACTAAATCGCTGGAGTACCAATTTAAGTTTAATATGATATGATTCCAGTATATGTACCATTTTTTGTTTGTTGAATTTGTCTTTTCTGCAAAGGAAAAATGTGGACACAAGATTTTAACGATAATTTAGAAATGTCCGATGTTGACGCAACCGATGTCTTTAAAATGTGTTATCTGAGGTGGCATATCGACTGTGTGCATTAAGTATCATTCTCTCCAGTGAAATCAAACACATAATCAATACATAAGACGGCTTCATACAAACGACTTTATTGGCAGAAAAACACAAAAGAAAATGTTTGTGTAATCCAACAGACTCAAAGTACTAAGAAGAGTGGCAGACACTTCTGCTGTGAAACCAGAGAGAAAATCAGGTCAGGTCACACTATATCAAATAAGAGCTTTTGAGATGTGTTTGAGTTAGTTTACAGGATCATAAACAAAACTAACACTGCAAGAATCTGACAAAATATAACGGTGCACCACCTGGTTTCTTATTGGCTTTAAGAGAGCCATTGTTTATGTTATTAAACATTAAAGCTCAAACATTGTAAATCCAAAACTGAATTATAAACCCTTTTTCACTCTGTAGTAAGGGTAGGGTACCGTTTGTATTTCAAAAAGTCAAAATGCTTCCAAGATTTTAATTTATTTACTGAATTTGAAGAGTTTTGTGGCGCTAAGGATGCATTTCCCCAGCATGGGTTCACTCTAGTACTCTGTAGATTTAGATGGTCCGGATAGTAAATTATTCATTTTGACACATTTGATTCTATTGTGGATGATGGACGCCAATCCTATCTGGGGACTGAATGAAATCCCAAATTAAAAATGGCCTTTAATGTAATTTAAAGACTTATACCGGCACAAGCAACACAGCAATCCAAAGAGGCCACTAATGTATACACCTCCAAATGTTAGAATATGTCTGAAAGCAAGTGAGCAAGTGCTACAGCAGCTCAGGAAGAAGAGACGACTGGGCAACGACTGTCTGCTGCTCATAAAACAACGGTTGGGTTTATCAGCTGTGAGTAACTGGCCCGCATGATAATGTTTGACCCGCCCGAGTAGCTCCCACCACCCACAGATAGACACTGAATGATCTTCTGGTGACACAGCAGCTTGTTAAATTAACTTTTATTAGAGAGAATATATACAAATATACTTTCCCATAGGGTTAATAATACAGCACTGATTTTTTTAATTGTAAACTTCCGTTGTCTTTCTTGTACATGGTCTAACTGCAATGCTACTTTTAAGCTGTACCTGACTGTAATTTTGTCAGTCGAATTGGATTTGGCTGCTCAATAAGAAATATTTGGTCCTTTTTTCTTTCAGGTATTCAGTATCAAGCAACGTTTTATTGACTTTATTAACTACCATATTGACAATGTGCAGACAACATGTGTAGTGCATAACACTACAGCTTCACTTCTTTTTTTACACTTCACAATAGCCACATTAAGACAATTACAAAGCCTATTATCACTTTAAAAATGTATCCAATGTTGAAGGACTTATGACTCAGCAGAATTTGGAAAAAACTTGTCCATACTTTTATCTTCAGCTGATTCAGAACGCTGCTGCTCGAGTCCTCACTAAGACCAAGAAAGTGGATCCCATCACTCCAGTTTTGAAGGCTTTTTGAAGGCTGCCTGTCCATTAAATAATTTCTTTCAAAATACTGTTGGTTTATAAAGCACTAAACCAGGGATCTTCAACAGGAGGTCTGGGGCCCCTAGGGGGTCCTTAAGAGTCCGTGCAGGGGGGCCTCCAAATTATTGTTAAATTATTGTTAAATTTTTTTTTTTTAAATTAAAAAGTGAAACCCAACATATTATTAGCAAACATTAATCCCCACTGCTAAGCAGTCCATAGGTAAGGTAGTCACTAAGGCCATTCACATACACAGTTCGTCCTAAGGGTTCACTGTGCTACATGTATGTTTAACATGTAAACACAATTTATAAAACCATGCCACCAATTAGTAGGCTATTTGAATAGTTTAGTATTCTAAAGGCTTTAGGTGGCACTACACATTATTGTAGGCCCAGTTCATTATGCAACTTCATTTTATAGAATATATGTAGTAGGGGGTCCCTGCTCCATCTCTCTTTTAGTTAAGGGGTCCTTGGCTTAAAACACGTTGAAGACCCCTGCACTAAATAAAATACATTTCTGATCAGCTGATACATTATGAACCACCCAGACCTCTCAGGTCGTCTGCTTTCTGTCCCCGGAGTCAGAACTAAACAGGGGGAAGCGGCGTTCCGTTTTTATGCACCACATACTGTATCTGGAACAAACTCCCAGAAAACTGCAGGTCTGCCGCAACTCTGTTCTTTTAAATAAAGACCTTTATTTTTTTATGCTGCCTTTCTTTAAATAATTGTTCATTTATATACTGCACTGTAACTTTTATTCTCGTATTTTATTTTTTTCGTTTTTATATTTTTAACTGCTCTTTAATGTTTTATGTAAAGCACTTTGAATTGCTCTGTTGCTGAAATGTGCTATACAAATAAAGCTGCCTTGCCTTCACAATAAAAGCCCAACTTAAATTCACTCAGAGCGTATTGCTAAGAGGAAACTCAATAAAATAGCTCACACGATACTAACATTTCTTTGCCGACACTACATATCAAACAAAAGCCAGAGACTATATTGTATTAAGTAGCTGTGAACTGTAAATGTACCACTTCTAAGCAGAAGATAATGTTATCTCAGAGCCTGACCCGCCAAGGCTTCTCTTCCTCCGGGCAGCCGTCTCACTCAGACTCACCCTAGTTCCGGTTCGGCAGCTGCCTGTACCATGGATGTATAATAACAACGGCCTGTACACGTTGCTGACGTTTTCATTGAGCGAATGGGACGACTTAATGCAGTTAAAGGATTTCACCCCGGAGAGCAGCGTGAACGCCAGAGTGCTCACTCTGACTGGCAAATCTATGGCGTTATTTTTTAGTCAAAAGTTATGAGCGTGTAACACACGCTCACAAGCACATTATGTTATTTCACACGCGCAAAAATGAACCTTCAGCTGGCATGATAAAAGTACTCGCGCACAAATTCAACAACCGAGAGGTGTAGGTAGCTGCGAGCGAGCGCCTGGCTACTCTTACTCTGCTTGTACAGTGGAATCCTGCTCGCGCGCAGCGGCCTTCTGCTCGCGGAGTGGATTTCTGCTCGCTCAGCTGATTTCTGCTCGCTCGAGTACATGACTTTTGACAATTTGGGGGCGGAAACCAAGGAGGGCACTGACCCTCTTATGATTGGTCACTTTCACACAGGGACATCCTTGATTGACAGCTCTCATTACAGGAAGCACGGAGTCAAAGTATCTGACGGAGTTCAGTCATTCAGTTAACACTGCACAGTGGACGGAATGGCGGCGACACCTGAAGATCTAGGCGTAAGTGATATTGATGATATGATGGGGGGGCTGTGTGTTTGACAGTGTTATAGCAATTTAATCTGAAATTTGTTGAGAATAAACTCATTAAATATTGAGAATAAAGTCGTTGTATTTCAAGTTTTTTTCTCAATATTTAATGAGTTTTTTCTCGAAACACAACGACTTTATTCTCAATATTTAATGAGTTTATTCTCAACAAATTTCAGATTAAATTGCTATAACACACAGCCCCCCCATCATATCATCAATATCACTTACGCCTAGATCTTCAGGTGTCGCCGCCATTCCGTCCACTGTGCAGTGTTAACTGAATGACTGAACTCCGTCAGATACTGTGACTCCGTGCTTCCTGTAATGAGAGCTGTCAATCAAGGATGTCCCTGTGTGAAAGTGACCAATCGTAAGAGGGTCAGTGCCCTCCTTGGTTTCCGCCCCAAATTGTCAAAAGTCATGTACTCGAGCGAGCAGAAATCAGCTGAGCGAGCAGAAATCCACTCCGCGAGCAGAAGGCCGCTGCGCGCGAGCAGGATTCCACTGTACAAGCAGAGTAAGAGTAGCCAGGCGCTCGCTCGCAGCTACCTACACCTCTCGGTTGTTGAATTTGTGCGCGAGTACTTTTATCATGCCAGCTGAAGGTTCATTTTTGCGCGTGTGAAATAACATAATGTGCTCGTGAGCGTGTGTTACACGCTCATAACTTTTGACTAAAAAATAACGCCATACAAATCACTTACAAATAACGACTGCTCGGCTTGAAGAATCTCAGTCGACTGAGGGGTCACCGGCTGAATATTTGACTTTCAGGGGTTAGCCCTAATTTTTAATAACTATTTTTATTTGTTTATTGTCATTGTAAAATATGATTTATCTCAGAGCAGCAGCTCCCTGTAAATCAAATCCTGAGAAGTGCACTACTTCCTCTTTGCAACAGGAACTTAAAACTGCAATACAGGAAATTAGAGGCTTTCAGTGATTTACATTGTGGTTTCATTTGTTTAAACCAGTCACACCGAAGCACACATTCAACTCATGTTCCAGCAGAGATATTAGGACATGCTAACAACGTGTGTGTTTAGTGGAGCTGCAGGAGGAGAGGTGGGATTTGGTTTGGTTACGTACTGCTTTGTAGGCTCCAAAGGCGTGGTGCTGGACATCTGATCGCTCACTGAAACACAACAACATCTAAAATAAAATCATTTTCGTCCAAGACGATTTAACACCCTGTAAACAAAGATTAGGAATAAATACAAATATCATTAATAAAAACCAGCCTTGTTGCAGTTTAAAATGTTTTTAAAAGTAGTCAGTGGGAGGAACGGTTCTTGGCTCGCCAGCCGATCGTAACGCTGCCACTGGATGGATTTTGTGCAACTGTGTTCCCCTAAGTCTGGCCTTGTCTATTATCACTTCAGGTGGTGATTTCCTACATTACCCAGAATTCCCCTACAGAAGATATCAACTAGTTTTGTTTAGCCGTGCCTTGAGTAAGTGTGTATTTCAGAAGAGTAAAGTCAGTTTGATAACAGATATTTTTTAGTTTTTTTTTATTTTCCTTGTAAAGCTAACATATTAAAGCACAACATTAAAGATGTTTATTTTCTTGTCCCGCATATAGTTTAGATGGAAAATATGATATTACTTTGGCTGAAGAAACTTATAGTGTATGTCTGTTTTGGTTCTGCTGTCTCCTCAGTGTTAATGACAAATTATGACTCCAGGAAGAAACCTTTACTCTTTACTTCTGAAGGACTGACTCTAAAACCGGTTGGTGTTTCATCCTGCCGCATTGCAGCATCAACACCTCAACATTTGGCTTGGTTAATTGTACAATAAGACAAACACTCCACCCTACAAAACCGGCCCATACATGCCAGTTATAATCACTCACAAGTTTTTTTCTGTTTACAGTTACAATATTTACATTTAGTTGAATTTAACATTTGATTTAAAGTTGTTTAAATGTAAAAGTCTTTAAAATGACTCAAAGTTGAGCCTTACATGGAAGCCGAGTGACTGTCACAGTCTGCACGTGCAGGTGGAGAATTGATTTGCTGCATTTAATCTTGCGGGCAGCGTTGCACCACTCTTTAGCCCTAATTCCCCATCCACCCGTCTGCATGGTGCTGACAGGGCTAATCACATGACTGCCAGTCTGTTCCAGTGAGGTCCTTTCCTGCTTTCCATGCATAAAACACACGCCACTGCTGGCTGTCCTGTCTAAGCCTGACTAATATCTGGGTAATCCCTGTGAACGTCACCATGGAGTTACAGTCCTTCTCTTTTCCTGTGACCATATATTATCATGGAAGTGTTACGCAAAAAACCCTCTTTAATCAACTGTCGTCCTATAATATGTTTATGCACTCTACTTTTTAAACTGCTAATACCTTAGGACCTACATTTATTGTCAAGTTTGTAATGCAGGCCTTTAAAAGCAATACATACATTTTAGACAATGATTTAGAATAATTTCCTTATTTATAAATGTTACTATTATTATTATTAAGGCTGATGACTGGGTTACATTATTAGCTCATCTTTTTAGTTATTTACTAGAAATAACACTAAGGGCCCTTTCACCGCTACCTCGTTTGGTCCAGACTTTCTAGTATGATCTGAACCAAAATACAAAACCAAACAGCTGAACCTTGGTCCAACAAGGAAAAGGCGTTCTCAAAAAGGCATTTTTTTTAAATTTTTTTCGAGAGGATGAGAGAGAGAGAGAGTGTATAAGAGGACGAGAGAGCCTGTATAGAAATTGTACGGTATCGGGAGACACAGCTCACTGATGACGACAAGACATACATGTATGTCATGTATAGGTCTGTAGTGCGCTCACATAATTGCAATGTGAAATCAAAGCCTACCGAATGAAATGTGTACAATGTAACAAAAACAAGACCCTTGATTCAGACCTTGAGGTGTGAAAAGGCCGTAGACTTGTAGGTCCAATGTGGTAGCAGTGTTTAGCATTTGCAGTGGCAGGGATATCAACACTGGTAACAGTGCAGGAATTCAGCTCCAGTATATATGCCAAACCAAAAAACACACTTACGCGTTGCGGGTCTTGCTGCTGCCGGACTTTCCTCCAATGATTGGGATTCTCCTGACGATGACGGAGGAGCCTTTGGGGATTGAACTATCATCATCTGTGTACTCTGAGAGGGAGAGATGAAGAAAGTGTCAGATCAGCTCACATAAAATCATTTTTGTGCTGTAAATATTTAACATAAGAAAATCTCTCTTCTTCAGTGTTATCATGCAGTTAATGTGAGAATGACTCTTTGGCACAGTCACAACACACACACCTAGTCTGGGACTGTAACAAGAATGATTGGATTTAAAATCTTGGCTTGATAAATCTACGACTGCAGCTCATGATTACTTTCATTATTGATTGATCTGCTGATGCAGAACAATAAAAACCTAATATTAACTATACAGCCTGCTAAACTCTGTCAACACTGTAGGTCTGAATTATGATTCAAAAGTTGTAGAAATGTTGACACCCTCTGGATCTTGCAGTGTGGTCTTCAGAGAACCTCTGGCTCATGACACAGCACTGTTGTAAGACTGACATCTGATGAAAGAAGCCTGAAAAGTCTGACTCCAGTAACCCTTCCTATAATGTATGATACTAAATAGTTTTTTAGTATTACCTTTTTGTAAACTTTCTGTAAACTCGGACAATGCGTGGGGTGTGCTTTCAGTGGAAACACATTACTCAGCGTGTCAAGGTGATAAATACTTCATTATTCACAGCTGATTATAATGTTTGATCCCGTTTTCTCTTCAGCCTTCTTTTGCTTCAGTGAGTTTACTTTACCTATTATGCAGCACATTTTCATTACCGATGATTCATGTATTGGTGATTTTCATGTGTTTGGGTGTCTGGGCCATAGACTGCATAAAACTGGTCTGGACTTTTATCTTATGGCCATGACTAGGCTGTGCTCCTACCCAACCTTTGCTATTTTTATCCCACCTCTCTTTTGGGACTTTTACAGGCATGGCACTAACAGGGCTGATCCCGCACCATCAGGCCGTTTGATTAAGGGCATGAAGCGTAAATGCAGCAGGAATGTGCCCCATTCAGTACACCTTTTGTTCTTGTTTGACTTTTCTGGACCCCCAGTCAAGCTGAAAGAGGTGACGCAACCCTATCACCGGGCAGCTGTCAAACCTGGACCACGTGTTTTCTACCAAAGTTCAAACCGTCAGGATAAACACACTCTCATCAGTCCATACATATGTATTTTAAATTACCTTCTTTGTTCTGCGCGTTAGTGATCTGCAGGTCGCAGTCCCCGGCTCGGAGCTTCTCCCTGCCCATGATCTGCCTCTTCAGATCCCTCAGGGTGACGTGCGGCCCGTCAAAAACCACAGTGTCGTAGCTGAGTTTGGAGGAGAATTTATAATGAATATGGGTCATGCTGAAACGAAACAAAAACCTCGCCCTCCGCTGTCAGAAAACAGGCAGTTTGTCTGCGATGACAGAACACCTGTATCGTGGTAGTTGCTATGGCAGTACAAAGTTAGCTAGCTAGCTGGCGTTAGCAGCCGGCTGGCGTCGAGCGTCACTGATCTGCAGTTAACAAGCTAGGTTGTTAATTAACAACTCCCTGATAAAGTGGCGTCTACAGGATGACATTTCCCGGCGTCTGATGGAACAGCAGCAGAGAGTCAAATCAAAGCGCACTCAGTCAGTTTCAAGTCTAATTTGAACTTTTAATTCTACTAATGCTGCTCTCAAGCCGAAGTGTTCGCTGACAGAAACCACCAGCTGTTTCCACAAGCAACGGCTCGTCAGCACAGTGCACGCACCATCCGATGCTGCGTTCAAGTGACCCCCGCACACTCCAACTTTCAAGAATCAGAATCAGAATTAGTTTTAATGGCCAAGTAGTCCTGAGTGTAAACGCACACAGGGAATTTTGTACATAGCTACACAGAAATAGACATACGGCTAAAAACAAAGACAACAAAGTTAAACATAAACATTTGACTAGTATGTACTATTATATATGTTTGTATATAAAACATGTATAATACCCTACATATAAAATAAGTAAAGCAACCTGTTATATTAATAATTTTATATAGAAAAGAAGACGCATTACATTTTATTTCAGCCTTCACAGCATGCCAAACAAAAACAAAAGGAAACAAAACTTAAAATAAAAATTTGACATGCACACAACCACTTACATAAACATTTGTGATAATGTCTTAAACCCGTTATGTCTATCTTTAGGCCTACACTTAACTATCCAATTTAGGATTTTGAAATTTACGAATTTCCTTCCTACACCTGAAGGCAACATCTTGCCTCTACGCGCAAACAGTGCACCTGTTTGGGCTCAGGGGACAACCATACATCCATGGGGACAACAGGCAGGCTTCCACAAAGAAAAACAAATATACACCCAGTAAAGATTACATTATTGCTTTCACCTCCCACTTGGAAGATTTGACGTGACAATGTTGCTTTTCAAACTGCATAATCTGTCACATTCCAAAGCAGCCAAGCTCAGTGAGATTCAGTACCACAGAAAAAGAAACATACATTAAATAGGCTACACAATAGGCTACATTTTATAGCCTATCACAAACTCATTAATTTCTCATAAACATCATGTTCAACTAAACTAAATTGTTGACTGCAGTTCTGTCGTTTGTGTAGCCCAAAGTATCCACTAGATAGAGACAAAGCTCCATTTATGATGCTGTGTGTGTGTGTGTGTGTGTGTGTGTGTGTGTGTGTGTGTGTGTGTGTGTGTGTGTGTGTGTGTGTGTGTGTGAGAGAGTACAGTCATAAACTAATGTTCCAAATCTTTATTTAAAAAAAATCCATTATAGTTGGATTTAATTAAATTTGGACCGGCTGAAATGGAAATTATTCATATTGAATTCTTAGCATCGAAAAATAAAATTCAACTAGGCTACATTTTTTTTTACCATTGATACATTCCTTTTTGATTTCAAGAAATTATTTTTAACTTGACATTTTGTGAAATGTGCTTGTTTGTTTTCTTGCAGAGGAAATTGATACCACAAGCTACAGCCAGCAGTCAGTTAGCTTAGCTTAGCATAAAGACTGGAAACAGGGGGAAACAGCTCGCCTGCTGGCTCTTTCTGAAGATATCAAAGTCTACCTTTTAGCACACCTAAAGCTCACTAATTAACATCTTATATTTTCTGTTTTAATTCGTACAAAACCTGAGACAGGCTGTGTCTGAAATCACTCACTACAATAGGCCTATATTAACTGTCTGTTCATTAATGAGCTTACAGTAAGAGGTGCTGGTAGACAGATGATGATAGACTAGCTGATAGACTTGTTGTTTTTAGTCGTTATGCTAAGCTAAGCTAACTGTACTTTACAGACACGAGAGTGGTATCTAATTTCTCATCAAACTCCGCCAAAAGAAATGCCAGTAAGAGTATTTCCCAAAATGTCAAACTATACCTTTATCTAGTCAAAGCTGGACTATAACTAGCCTACTTGTGGCTGAATTTCTGATAAATTAAAACATCACATCAAAAATACAAGTGTAGCTAAACTAGTTTGCCCCACTTTTGTGGGAAAGCAGAAATGTATAGCCTATAAATTAGGAGGGAAGGAGGCAAGGTGGTGAGGATGTGAGGGAACACACACACACACACACACACACACACACACACACACACACACACACACACACACACACACACACACACACACACACACACACACACACACACACACACACACACACACAATGAAGAAAACAGGTTTACTTAAGCCGATTGGTTTGTTTCAGATAAATGGAGGGAGAAAGGAGTGGTGAGAGAGGAGTGTTTGAGGAAGTGTTTTGCACTCAGTCCTCTCTCTCCTCCGATCCTCAGTCTCTGTCTCTCTCTCTTCTGCCTGCTCTGCTCAGAGGATGGATTTGAGGATGGATCTTCCCTGGCTTAGCACACCATTGTGAAAGCAGTGGGAGGATGGAGAGATGCAGAAGGAGAGAGAGGATGAAAGGGAAACAGCTGCTGCCTTTAAACTGATGTTCTTCTTAACGTGATATGATACAGGACATGTTCAGTGACTCAGCCATCAAAGAGCTGCTTGGAAACAATTATATCCTCAGCTTTATGTGTGTGTGTGTGTGTGTGTGTGTGTGTGTAGCCTATGTGTGTGTGTGTGTGTGTGTGTGTGTGTGTGTGTGTGTGTGTGTGTGTGTCTGGATAAATGACTTACATGATTAATCAGTTTTTCACACTTTTGTTAATTCATTTGCTAATTGTTTCCCTTATCACTCATCTCTGTTTTCATCATCATCACAACAACACAAGGCTGGTGTTTTCCATGTTAGTGTGGCTGGAAAACCAAAACGTGAGAGGAAGCCAAGTGTTCAGACCAAACTGATAAACAGACTCACTTCTTCTTCAAAAAAAATAATAATAATAATAATTTCATTCTTCATCGCTCCTTGTCTCTCTCTCTTGTTGCTTGGTATCTTTGACTTTCTTTCTTTTGATATCTCAGCTTCGAACACGTCCTTCTCTTCTTGCTCGGTCTTTCTCTCATCCTCCCCTCCACCTTACACTCTCTCCTTCTTGTCTTTCTGCTTGAGCAGCGTTCACGGCTCCAAGGCTTTTTTTTCACACTGCAGATGGCCATAGTGTTACTCCACTCAAGGCACATACAACACACACACACACACACACACACACACACACACACACACACACACAAACACACACACACACACACACACACACACACACACACACACACACACACACACACACACACACACACACACACACACACACACACACACACAGACACATAGGCCACACACACACACACACACACACACACACACACACACACACACACACACACACACACATGCACACGCACGTTTCACGCACACACGCATTGCTCTCTTTGTCAGTGAAAATGGTTCAGAGTGCTTTTCTCTCAGTTTGCCCTTCTCAGTGAGCAGAAGTGTCTCTTGTCCTCCAGAACTCAACTTGCAGAAGATTTGTCAACGCAGTCACTGATCTGATGCTTTTTGTCTTCAAGTTCAGACTGTGTGGCAATCTTCAACAACAGGCTAACATCACAATGGAAGCTTTTTGGTGGATTTTTAGCAGCATGGCTCTAGAGTGGATGTCAATGTCAGTTGGTCCATAACTTTTTGTGGACAGACTGAATTATCCCAAGATTGACAGGATGGATTGGCACAAAGTTTGGTGCAGACATTCATGGTTCCCATGTGATGAATCCTAATTAGCTTGGTGATCTCCTGACTTTTCATCTAGCACCATAATCAGGTCAAAATCTTACTGTAGTCTGTCCAATACTTCTATATCTGCTAATATCGGCAAAACTATTGACTTTCCCATCAACCTCAGCTACTTTGTTTGAGTGCTAATTAGCAAATAACTAAATTAAGATGGTGGACATGGTAAACATTATACATGCTAAGATTGTGTGAACAACTTTCACATAAAAACAACTCTGGTCTTTACTTGAAACCAACATGTTAAATTTCCAGAACATTTTTAGTGCTTCTATACATTTTTGTAAAATGTAATAATATATGTGTCTGTTGAATGAAAGAAGGAAAGTACATTTGAGCTCTAAATAGCAGTTTGTGCAGATAAGGGACTAGGCACAGTGTCAAGTGCACAACACAGTGACAACGAAATGCACATACACTCATGCTTATATAGATAGATAGATAGATAGATAGATAGATAGATAGATAGATAGATAGATAGATAGATAGATAGATAGATAGATAGATAGATAATTATGACATCAAAGCTGGCAGCAACTCTCCCTCAGAGCATCATTCAGGCAAACAGCTGTTCTAGCAACATCCAACTGGGACACAAACACAGAAACTTGTATTTGTGGGTAACATTAGGAGCTTGCCTGCTATAATATCACAACTGTATGTCACATTGGCAGTTGTGTGTGTGTGTGTGTGTGTGTGTGTGTGTGTGTGTTAGACATGATCTTGTATAAACGTTTTTGAAATTTTGTCCCAAATAAACGATTAACTCACTGCAATGACCTTCAGTATTCAGAACAATTCATTCGCACAAATTCCTGATTTATTTTTAGAGCACATAGATGTAAGACATTATTGTTTGGTACAGCGCTATAAAATAATGTGATGTGGAATTCCTGCTGGGAAATGCTCAGTGTCTTTTATGGGCTATTAGCATAAGGGGCCATTTTCTCTTATTGGGCCAATGGAGCTGAAGAAAGCAATTACTACAGTACCATAATGCTCGATGGGAGGGTGGGTTTTCAAAACAGAAATATGTGACAGAGGGGAAAATGGCTAAGAGGATCAGCAGAGAAAGCCAGGGTGAAAAGGGGAAAAAAGAAAATGAAAAAATGAAAACGTGGGCGATGGTCACAATATCTTTGTGCAACAGAAGAGATGAACGACAAGAGAGATTGAGTGACAAAACAGCACATATAAAGGCAGTTAAGAGGAACAAAAGCAGAGTGGCAGCCAATCCCAGTGTGGGGGAGACTCTCCCATAATCCCGTCATCCACTCTAATCTCTATGACGACGACACGGAGCTCCATCTGTGACGTCACAGTTATGAATATTCATCAGGTGAATCTGAGCTCTCCACTGAATCCTTCCTTACATTACATGCTCTTATAGTCTTGCTGTAACAGTATAGTCTGATCATATACAATAGCAAATCAGAAACAAATTATGATATATATAAAATGCAAGCACACACACTGAAGTAAAATCACTCCAAATACAGAAATGTTAAACATATCAAAACATAGTATGAAGTTAGAGCCCATAGCTTTAAATTCTTGTGGAGTATACTCGAAAAGAAATTGGTTAGTACAAAGTGTTGGTCAACCACGTTGGCGTGGTGACAACCAGGTGTTCATACCTGTTTTGAATGGCCACACTCGAAGGTGGAGGTGGAGAGTACCTGGTCATTTTTTTTGGTACCACCTCGGTCAAGCCTCAAAGCAAACTGAGCCGATACTAAAAGGTGGAGTTTTAAATAACTGAGCTATCATCAACAGCAACAAATAGAGCAATTTATATAACAAATGTATTCACTCAACCTAGATTTAAAAAAATGTAAGCCCGTAAAACTACACCATACTCTACATACCTTATACTATCTGTATACTACGTACACTATGTACTAATTCCCTATGAAAGGAAAAGGATTCAGAAAGTGTCATGTTGAAGAGGATGTCACGCCAGTTTCATGTGGCATCACTATGACGATCAGCGGAGAATCCTGCCTACACTGAGAGGGTACCATCTGCAGTGGAAAACGCAAAGAGAAAAGTACTGGCACCAAAAAAGTGAGTTGAGTCCTGCAGTGGAAACACAACTTTAGTGTTGCACATTGCATGTTGCACTTGTTTGTACATGTGAAAAGTGAGATGAATAAAAAAGGGAGCTTGAGAGAGAATTTAAAACACTGCCTACTTTCTTACCTCTGCACCACTGGCCAGTCATTGAGTAAAGTTAAGTGGACGTGCTTATCAGATTGACGGTTTTGGAAAGTCCCCTCTGCCCTGCTCTGGCCTGCTCTGCCCTGTAGATATCAGAGTTTTGACATCTAGTCTTGTCATTTAGACCAGTAGCAAACCTCCTCCTTAGCAAGGAAATGGTGACTATACAGGAGAAATCTGTTGGTGGGAGCAAATTATTGCTGCAATCTTTGCCATTTCATCGTCCAGGGGTCACCGTTTTTCGAACGCTGTTTGGTAATCCCCTCCCTCGAAGGAATATAAACTCAGTTAATTACATGTGTTTTTATGGTTACAACCCCCCCCCCCCCCCCCCCCCCCCACACACACACACATATGACGTCTTTCACACATAGTCCTGTACATGCTTCCCTCTCTTTATCACCTTCAAACACCTCAAATCTGGCACATCCTCCAGTCTCCTCATTAACTTTTCCTCTCTTCTTCCCATTTCCCCTTTTAACTCTCATTTTCCTCCCACCTGCTTTCTTTCCATCATTCAGACATCTGTGTGGTGGCTGTGGAGATAAGCAGGGGAGTTATCTATTGGACAGCTAATTCAGGACGGTTGAGACAGCACAGCTGATACGCATCTAGTGTGTCTGTATGAGTGTGCAGGTTTACAGTAGCTAGGAGTGTGTGAGCAAGTGTTTGTTTTCTCATAGATATTGTGCAGGTTTATGTTGGTGTGAGGTGAGGTTTCTAATATTCATTTATTAAAAAAAAAGTCCATTAGCATATGGATCGTTATCTGCGTGTGTGCACAAAATGTAAAAGCAGATGACAAAGCTACACATCATACATTCACCTACAGTACACACACACACACACACACACACACACACACACACACACACACAAAATGAACCCACCACAGGCACTTTGAAAAGGTAACTCTTTATTTTCTAATCATTACTGTATATAATATTCCTTCTCTCTAGATATAGGTATCATATTTATATCATGTAAGTAAAAGTGTGCTTTTATTCACAGCTTGTGTCCGTGTCAGACGGCTGTTAGTTGGAGGTTTACATTATAAAGTATACAGTGAAACTGGCTGGCAGCTATGTGTGTGTGTGTGTGTGTGTGTGTGTGTCTGTGTGTCTGTATATATGTGTGTGAGCTGTGAGAGTTGTACAGTCAGTGTGCCTGTGTATCGAAAGACAAATGTGAGTGCCAGCATGTTTCTGCATGCATGTGTGTGTGTGTGTGTTTGTGTGTGTGTGTGTGTGTGTGTGTGTGCGTGTGTGTGTGTGTGTGCGTGTATGTTTGTTTGTAGAGGACTAAGTACATGTATCTCATGATGGGGCTCAGAGGTATGGAGCAGGATAAAGAGCTGCCCATTGAAACAAATTTCAGAACAGTTGATCGCCTTCAACCTTTAAACATACCGCCCATCACCACGTTTCCAGGTGTTTTTAAATTATTTATGACCCACATTTTTTGGGGGGATTTTCTTTGCTGCTTCAGGTTCCAGCTGCTCATTTGTCTTCAGGTTTTCGTTTTTCACTTTAATCACCGCTGCCAGGCAACACTGATGATCCCCAATGTCACCCCTCAAGTCAGAGTAACGGCTGGCTGCTATTTACCCTCCTCATCGCCATCTGAATAGTTTCACCTCAAGGCAAACTGCTACAATGCCTTCAAGATTCACTCCCTAGAATGTTTTTTCAAGGTCATTGCTACACATATAATACACATGATAACAATTAAGTATTAAGCTTTGATTTCACTTATATTCTGCATATTTTGCGCTGTTTTTGTGGTGTTCCTTTGAAATTACTGCTCCATTTATTGTCACTGTACACTAGGACAAAAATAAACACAAATTCGAAACGTGAATGTCTATTATTAATTTCTTGGCAATTCATCCAACAGTTGTCGAGACATTTCTCTTAAAAATGGCGAACGTCAACCTAGAGGAAATGTCAGGGGGTCACCGAAGTCAGCAGGATTTTTCCTCTGGGCACCATGAACATCTGTAGGTCTACCAAATTTCATGACAATCCATTTAATAGTTGTCAAGATATTTCAGTCTGGACCAAAGTGGCATCAGCTATGCCGCTAGCCTGGCTAGATCACCTACAGTCTGAGCACTCTGTAATAATACCAAACTTGTGATTGTTCTGTGTTGCTTTCACTGGTCTCTATGCCTGGTAGCCTGACTCTGGCCATTACAATGTGGCTCAGTAGAAGGTGATGGGTAATTTAGTCTCTTTGGGGCATGGCTTTCTCAGACAGAGTTTGACTCATCCAAAAATCTAAATAATGATCCAATAGATCATATATACATTGTAGGATTTGGTCTGAAAATCTATAGTGACTCTTTTAGAAAGCATCAATAAAAACTAATCAACTAGTAAACTAGAATCAGATCATCTTTTTGAATAAGACCAACTCATGATTTCACTCATAACCCCAAAACACAAGAAGAAGAAGCCTTTAACATGTATTGTTGCCACTGCTCATGAGCAATTTACGCAAAATGGAGCCTGAATGCACCTTATGCAGAGCGAAACTCCCGAAGCCTGGTTAATCTTCCTGCCATTTTGGGCCTTTCATCCTTGGTCAGTCAACCATGCCAGCCTCGGATATGTTCTGCATGTAAACAACACTGTCTGAACGCAGGGTTTGAGGCAAAACTGTAAAAAGCAGAATTTAATCGCTTTGTACTTTCTGTCAAAATAATATGTGTAAAATGCTAGACAGGTACGGAATCTCTCTAGCGGGCTTAATAGGCACCAAGGCCAGAATAATTCATGAAATCGTGGCTGCTATTTGAATCAGAGATTCTGTTATGTGAACTTTTTTTTAGAAACCTGTCTTTCTGTAAAATGTCCCACATGAAGAACATTTAATTCTAATTGGCAGAACAAGTTAGACGACCTCTCACGTCATCTGAAAGAAGAAACACTCTGATGTAGGAGCTCCTACAGACAAATCCTCAGCAACACAATAGTTTTACAAGCAAGTACTGAAGACAAGCTAGCCCCCCCCCCCTTTTTTTAGCTGATATTTACGAGGAACAGCAGGCTACACCAGGTTGTGCTGATTGAAGACCAGCTGTCATTGGGGACTCAATAGATTTGGGTCTATCCTGCTAAGCCCCCTCTGCTGATCCTAAATCAGCCTCACAGACCAACACAACGAGTCAGATGTGAACAGCAGGTTTGTCAAAAATAAAAGGCAACAGTCCAGTTAGACCTTGGAGATTAAAAAATGACTTCCCCTTAGCCTTGTATCATAAACTCATCATTAATACATTTTGTACACAATATTCACCAGAAACCACTGACTCCAAAACAGTCCTTGTATCTTGTATGGCTGCGTCTGCTGAGGAGTGATTGGGGCAGTTAGCTCTAAAACTGATCCCAGTGCAACCGTTAAAGGTTTTGGGAATGCAGAGGAGGTTATACTTGAAGCCCCATGGCTGATCTGGGAGCAGTCTGAAGGCAGGACAGGCAGGCACTGGGTGCATGGGTGAGGAGAGGCTAACTGCACACACACACACACACACACACACACACACACACACACACACACACACACACACACACACACATGCACACGCACGTAGGCACGCACACACACATTGCTCTCTTTGTCAGTGGATATTAACGCACAAACACACAAACAACGCACAAACATGCAGGCACATAACTCCACCTGTAAGCCCTCCTCACACAGTAACCTTGTATGTGTGTGTGTGTGTGTGTGTGTGTGTGTGTGTGTGTGTGTGTGTGTGTGTTGGTTGCAAGTGCAAAGTGTAGAGTGCTTATAGCATGTGTTTGTCTATTCCAATAAATTCACATTTCTCAAACATTTCTCCTGGACCTCTGTGTTTGATTAGCTGGCTCAGTACTTGAAGTTCCTTTGAGGAGTGACACATCAGCGGCATTTGTTGTTTTTCTCCAAAAGAAACACTTTTTTTTCCAAACATGACACACTGATTTTTCTTTTAACAGGACACATTTATCCACACACTGTACTGGCCGAAGTTGCGAGTGTGTGTTGTATAAGTGTGTGTATCTGTGCATAAATTAATCTTTGTATATGTTTGTGACCATTAATGAGTGTGTGTATTGCTATGTGTTGTGTTCTTGTGTTTCTATACTTATGAGGACCTATATAGCACACATTTCTTTTTTTAGATAATAATGACAAATATTAATATCTCAATTTGTTATATTTGTAATACATTTTGTTTTTATTTTAAGAGAAACCTGTGTGATATTATTTATTCACAATAGGTATGTGCTCCAGGCTTCCTTTGGAGCATTTAAGTGCCTTGATGTGTTACTCTTAACTTTAATTTAAAAGTACCAACATATTTCAAGGACAGATTACTTCTTTCTGTAGCCACAGTGAAAAGCAACCCCTGTACAATGAAAAACAATCTATCATGGCAGTCTTGCAAACACATGACTTCTGTGAAATCTAAAGTCGTTGTTTTGGTGACACTGTTGAAGAGGCTGTGGTTCAATGGTATTTTTGAGGCTGTGGTTGAGTTGTATTATAGTGGCTTACATTGTAAACTAGTTCTATCATGTTGCCTCTGTCAGTCTTGACAAAAGTGTATACTTTGAAGCGTTATAAAAGTATTATTTGTATTTGTTTTTTGTATTCTGTATTAGATTATTTTCTGTATCCAGGTAACAGAACTTTGGTCTGTAGTGTGTTGGGTGAATAGGTCCTCAAAGGTATAGTAACCTTACTTTGAATGCATGTATGTGTGTGTGTGTGTGTGTGTGTGTGTGTGTGTGTGTGTGTGTGTGTATTGCACTTTCAGTGTTGAATGTCCTGCTGAAAAACTGTAAAGTTGACCTCTGGCACCAGTGAGGTGAGGTTAATGTCCACGACAGATCGTCCGAGCGCTCCATTGTCTCTTCCTCTCCTCCCGTCAGAGGCTTCAGATGTGATAAAACAACACGATCTCACAAACCACATCAAAGTAGAAAATTAAACTAGAATAATATAATATTACAAAGACTACGACCCCTGCTTCCCAACTCTGCTCCCTTTCAACTAAACCCCCCATTAATAGATTAATATCTATAATATGTGACAGAGTTTGTCATCCTCTGCACAGTGGCACCTTTAGAGTAGAATATATTTTTTGTTACTAATAATACAATTATTTGTTGTTGATATCAGAGTATCAAAGCTGTATGGCGATAAGAAGAGACAGACAGAGGTCTAGTCTCAAAAGGCACCCTGTGCTCTATTGGAGTAAACATCGTTAAACACGGCACAGGCTTACGGGCCCACACACCCTTGTAAGGCGTCTTAAATGTAGCAGTCCAGTGTCCCTTACAGAGTATGGAGATTAGGGTGCCATTTGAGACTGGATCAGAGATAGAGCGAATGTAAGCACTGGAAGCGGATGGATATGGCATGCATGGTTTGAAAGACTAATGTTGACATGGCTCATGGAACTCTGACCCCTATAGGGGCCACGGATCTGCTGAGCTACATAGCTACTACTGCTGAGTGAGTATACTGCAGGAAACCCTATGCAAAAAAAGAGTACTTGGAGTAGTGAACCTATAATCTAAAGCTAACCTGGAGACCATGATATACAGGAAACAGTTTGAGTAATATTTGGCACCAAGTTTGATTAACAATATTTAGCTAATATATGTTTAATCCTTAAGCTAACTCAAATAATTCTTAACCAAAAGTATCCTACCTCTGCTTAAGGCAATGCTCTTAATCTCTAATTACTTCAGAAAGTTACCCATCTAACCTAAAGTTAGCCAGAAAAAGCAGCTAAAGGCTAACCTGTAGCTAACATGAGTAGAAGAGTCTATTTCTCTTCCTCCGCTTCTCTTTTTGCATGAAGCGTGTTATATCGTTAGTTAGCTATTCAGCTGGTTTAAAAACGGTCGTTCCTGTGCAAATGTACTTTGTCTTTCCTTCCACACAACACCCTTTAAAACGACGCTGCCGCAGCGCTGAGCATAAAAAGCCCTTGTGTGCTCCTGTCCTTTAAAAATTAAAAGCCCTTGCTGGAGAAAAACAGTTTTTTTCCCTTTCACAGCCCATGACAACTGCTGATGTTGTAGTTAGCTTGCAAAATTTATATTTACACGTGGAGGACAGCAAGAGCAAGTCTGCGGCGATGCATGTGTGTCCCTTTAAGCTCCCTTTATGGCGTAAAAAGACAGCGGATAAAAGAGCAGCGTCATTAATTAAACAGTATGACTGAGATTTAAAACATATTTTATTATCAGGGTAATATCTCTCAAAGTAGTGGTGTGACGGTTTCAGCTTGGTGACGTTTCATGGTTAATTTATACAAAACAGTGCAATGGTGGCTTAGGGAGGTAACGAAGAAAACAAAATGCATTTTCCACCTCTCTTTGAGTTCACACTTACTTTTTACTCGCAGCCCCAGAAAAGGTTTGAGAAAAAAAGCTGTTAACATTTACACTAGCTACTCATGCTCTCCCTCCACAACTCTCTCTGTATTATGGCTATTTTGTCTCCTCCCCTTGTATCTCTCTCTGTGTATGTGTGCGTGTGTGTGTGTGTGTGTGAGAGTGATCAGGTGTTGCCCAGTGATGTGATAAATGGTTTAATGTGAACTCAGACAAGACTATAAACACTAAAAACATGTCGCAAAGTATATATTTTTGGATCTTTGTATGTGTTGCAACAGCCTGCTAATTCTTTGCAAACATTTACATTGAACAAAGGTAGCGACAGATCACCAATTATTAGGCGATCTAGTGGAGAACTGACTGTGTGCAAATAATATTTACCATATATATATGTGGTATAGTACTTAAAGTACACAATTTTCAAAAGCAAAAATAAAGCCTGCTAACGTTCAAGTGTTCCAGTATGTTGGGAAGTGATCAGATCCCAGTCAAAAACATATTTCCTCCTATCTTTGTCTTATTTATCCAATAACTGCATGGCTTCAGTACAAAATGGTGCCAACACAGTATGCAGAGGGTCAGACCACCTTTGTGTTCAATGTTTTTATACATCTGAAAGAGAGCAAGAGAGAGAGAGAGAGAGATACATGTAAATGTATTGATGTGTCTTTAGAATCAGTCCCAGTAAAAACTGTACAGGTGTTTGAAATATGGTAGGACCATGACTGCCAGGAGACATATGTGTATTGGCTTGAGTGTGTGTGTGTTTGTGTTTGTGCAGATGTCTACTGTATATGCACATGTAAGGGAAATAAAGAGGAGGAGAGGCTGTGAGCGACAGCTGAATGGATGGAGCACAAATCCTCTGAATAATACATGGGACTTCTGCCAATTCCATCTATTTAGCTTTAAATTGTGTGCCACATACAAATTCATTTTCAGCAGATCCTCTATTGGAGAAGAGAGATGTTTACTTTAAACTGAAGGGAGCATTTTCTCAGTGTTTAATTCTGCAGCTGAAATCTTTGACAATTGTTCTGGCAAGAAAAGACAACTTTATATTAAATTCATCTGTATGATATTCCCCAAGAGGTAGTGGGCAAAAAAAAAATAAGTCCATCTGTTTGTTTAATGTCTTTTTGGCTCTGCCTTAAAACATATTCACAGCTCAGTGGTCTCCTCTCACAGTACCCTGAACCAACCACCTCCAGAAAACCCTAACTAGTCTACAAGCAACACCAATGGAAGACAGGACCTAAAAAAGAAAGAAAGGGTGAGAGGAGGTGTGTAGAGAGGGTAGCAGTGAGGTGAGTTATGGGGCTACACAGAAAAATGTGTAAGGTGAAAGGTGACCAGTGAAGGCGGACAGACAGACACATATTTGATCATCTCTTTAAGTTTTAGGTGAAAAATAAATACATCAAAAGATGAATTTTGTGTGGCTGAAAACAGGGGTAAAAGGAAGCACCAATGATGTAACGTAACAATATAAAAGAGATTCATTATTTTTGTTGAGTCCCACCTTTTCCTCCCGAACAGCTGATTTGTAGTCAGTGTACCCGTTTCTCTTCATCAAAAACCTCTATGCAGGTTTAACGACTGACCTGGGATCAGAGAGATGGGGGTAATTGTTACCAGGAATGAGCTCAATTCAGTTTCAGTTCAGTCAGTTATGAAGTGAGCTTTTCCATCAATCAATATGAAAGGAGTATATATACAATATGTATAGAAAATAATAACTAGTGTCACAAATGTGCTGCCATAAATGGACAAACTGCATCTTCAATTAATATTTTTGAATCCAGCTGAACTGAAAATGAATCAATCCCTATCCTGAGGTGTTAACGTCTGCACTTTTAAATAGCATCGTAATCAGAGAGACAGCTCGGAGCTCAACGGCTGTACCCTGCACTAATCCAACTGCTATCCAAAAGGTCAGGAGGACAGAGATCACACAGATTCTCTCAACTCTTTCCTCTTCTCCTTTAGTTCACATTATTTAAATTTTTTTAGGAGAAGTTGTCCCAAACAGCAAACCACTTATGATATGCTTTTAAACTTGGGTCAATCCCGTTTCCCCCTGGAAAAAGCCAGAAAGTCAATTCATGAACATAACACCCATGAACATAAATCGAATGTGCCTTCATATGTAAGGAGTTACAGGTATAACTACAGTGATATGTGGTAAAGTGGAGTTGGGAACAACTTCTCCATCAAAACCGACGCTGCTACACACACTGAAACTCTCACAGGGCTCAGGATTCACAGTTCAAAGGCTAAAAGTTCACAGTTCACAGTCAAAGTTTATCAAACCCCATTCCCACCCGCATAACCCTGTGTGTCCCCTGCTTTTGCTTGCACTCCCCCTGTATTTCTCATCATCCTTCTCTTTGATACTTTGATTGGCCGATATCTGCAGCCGGCACCTCTCAGACAGGCGTGGTCCTGCGGTTGGGGTCCTTGCTGTAGTCTTTAGTGAGCGTGCTGCTCTGGAGGAAATCCCTTTCTGAGTTGAGCAGCCCGCCCATGCCACTGCCAGGTTTGGTGCCGGTGTTGCCTGCCTCGCGTGGGTTTAGCGTGTACATGGGCATCTCGGAGGCGGCGGGCCCTGTGTAGCCGCCTTTCCCCAGCGGTGAGGTGTCACGGCTCGGGGCCTCGGAAGAGCGCACACTGGAGCGACGGCGGAAGCGGTAGCGATAGGACGGGATGCGGCTGAAGGCAGACTTTTTGATGAGCTCGGTGCGGGACTTGGCGCGTTGCTTGCGGTGCTTCTCGATGAACATGTGCACGGCCAGCACACCCACCATTTCTGCCATGATGAAGGATAGGGCGCCAAAGTAGAAGGACCAGCCGTAGGAGTAGGACTTTTTACTATCGCTCTGGCCCGGGTCACCCGAGTTGGCTGAGATATAGACAATAATTCCTATGATGTTACTTAGACCTGGAAGGGAAGGACAGAAAGAGCAACATAATAAGAGATGTGAGTGGAAAGGGTATGTAACCTACTCATCCAGAAAAACAGCTCACGTGTCAAAAATTGCAAGAGACAGAGATCCATCAGTAAATGAAAACAAAGCACAAATATACAGTTAATGCACAAGAATCAATAAAAACACAAGACTGCGTTTATAGCCATGCTAGCACTCTGTGACTTTGGCACAGCAATGCTAGAGGTAAATGTTAACATCTGCATGCTAACATGCTCACACTGACAATGCTAACATGATGATGATTGGAAAGTATAATGTTCACGATAGTCTTAGTATCTTAGTTTAGCGTGTTAGCAACTAGTGTTTTGCAGGTATTTGGTCATAAACCAAAGCATTGGACATTGGGTCTCGCTATATGGAAAGCTAAGGGATGCAAAGTTATTACTCTTCATCCAGAGGGGGACATGAATGTCTGCACCAAAATTCATGGCCATTCATCAAATAGCTAAGATATTATAGTCTGACCCAACGTGGTGGACCAGTCAAGACAATCAAAGATACAATCAAGTGGCAGATTAGTGAATGAAAATATGTCAGAGCAAAGATTTGAGAGAAATTAGCAGAGAAGAGGACGACGGGGAGAGAGCCAAAGGAAATAAAGCAAAGTAACGGGAGAAGAGAGTGGAGCTTGATAGAAATGCTGGAGAGAGTCATTGCACACAGCTGGGTGCTCTTATTCCATATCATTAGTCCAGAATACAGTGCTCATGCAGTGTGGTGGAACGCACAGAATGGGGACAATTAGCCAGCTGTAATTAACCAGAATCAGCCCCACACTATTGTGGTAAATAATTACCAATTTGGCTCCATGAATTTACTACAAAACCCAATGGGACCCTACACATCCCACTGAACAGCAATTACTGTACAGCCCTTTGTGTTTGTCAGGGCAAGAGCATAAGTGTGTGTGTTTATGGGAGACCAAGTGTCAGCATCCATGTGATAGATTGTGTGTGTGAGCATGTATGTGTGTTGACACTCTCACACCCTCACAGTGCATCACAGCGGCATCATGGTATTCTTGCTGATTGATTAATCAGCTGCTGTGCCCCATTTCCACACTCTGGCTCCTCACACAGGCACTTCTGTGTGCTTTGGATGCCTAACAGGCTCCTTCTACAAATATTTGAGAGCTGCACCTCCTCTATTTAGAGTGGCTCCACAGTAACTACACACACTCATGGACACACACATGCATGCAGTAGCCCCTTGTTGCTATCTCAAATGCAGCATCCTTGTATTTAAAATAAGAATCATAGTAATTACTCGAGATCAGACATATTTTAATCTGCTCCGCTTCTCCTATCAGGTCAGACTATTATTTTAAGTCATTGGTACTGCAGCTAAGATGGCTGCTATATTGTGTTTAATAGTGTTGTCATGGAGATGAGCAGTACACAATTCTCATTTCCACTACAACCACATACAAAGTCTGTAGTCCCCATATAAAGTGTACGGAAGGAGATTACATAGGGCTCATTACTTTTTTTAGTCTGGGACTTGAGTAATACTTAAAATATCAAAAAATCTAAATATTATTTCTAATATTTTTTTTTAATAACGTTGAGGGACTTGTTTGGGGAAGATGATCAGTTTAAACAGAACTGCTCCTTTCAATCAAATTGAACCCACTATACTAAGACCCTTTACTTATCTTTCTGTGGGGAAATAGGGTCACTGCAGTGAGCAGTGATTCCTGCAGTGATTCCCAAAAGTAATGGGAAATATCATGGAGAAAAAACAAAACAAAACTGAATACAAGCAGAAAACACCAAATACAAAACACAAACATAATTTCATCAGCGACATAAGCAAACAACAAAACAATCAATACAACTTAAATATAACACATGTGCATCCAAGAAGGTTAAAATTCGGGCAAAAAGGTGACAATTGTTGATCAATAGCCAATGTATTTTTTTGGGGAGAGACAATATAATCAATATGTAAAAGATGTGTCCTTCGGCAAAGAACAACAAATCAAAGCCGTACTTTAATAGACAGATAATTAATAATGCAGCTCCTGAGAAACACACACACACACACACACACACACACACACACACACACACACACACACACACAGACACACACACACACACACACACACACACACACACACACACACACACACACACACACACACACACACACAGACACACACAGACACACACACACACACACACACACACACACACTCACACAAACCTGCAGAGACGAAGAAGATTCCTGCACTGAGGATGACATTGTGTCGGCTCCGGTAAAACTCACTGGCGGCCACACAGAGCCCCCCCAGGAACAGCAGACCCACACTCATGATGGGGAAGATACTGGAGGCACGCACAGCACCTGTACACACACACACACACACGCACACACACACACACACACACACACACGCACACACACACACACACACACACACACACACACACACACACACACACACACGCACACACACACACACACACACACACACACACACACACACACACACACACACACACACACACACACACACACACACACATGAAACACATTTATAATGGAAAGGTGCGAAAGTGGAAGTCTTGGGTGAATGGTTTGTTTCAGCAAACCCTTTGACTCAATGTCAATGTTTATTTGGAAACAGATCTCAAATACCAAATATACTGTACAAAATGTGCATTTTCAGTTACTATGGTGGGTACGAATACAGTGTCCAAAACTGTTTTCAAAGGGGCTGTACTCGACATTCAGAACATTATTGTAATATAACAGTAAAATTAAAAAATTAATTCAGAGAATTAAGTCACACTCTCTCTGTGTGTGTTGTAATCGGAGCTTCTCTGTTCTTTGTTTATAAAGATGGTTGAGCCACTCGTGCATGTTAGTGCATGTGAGTGCCTTGTGCGTCAGTATCAGACAGTTGAAATTTGACGAGTGAGGGAGCGGTCTGTGAGAGCCATGTGGAGGCAATCCCAGACCACTTTATTTCAGTATTTCGAGTACAGGACCTTTAATAAGGTGTTGGAAAAAAAATGTTTTTGAATTTTCAGTTTTGAATAACTGGGTAAATGGTATAGTATATATATCATCCTATGAGTCTATGCTCAGTAGAATAAAAGGTAGTTTGGATGATGAGATTTCCAGAAGGGACCTTTGGAAATCTCATCTTTTTTAGGCACTTTCAATCAGAGGTAAGAACATCCTGTGAATGTGACAGTTTAATTGTAGTGTTGACTGGGTCCCTCAGTTTTATATGTTGCATTAATTTATTGTTTTTCTTTCTACACCACGGTTTGTAGTAATGTCTTCTCCTGTGACCATGAAATGAGTTACAGATCTACTTGCTGCCATGTACCAACCTTTTCTTTAAAGTCAAGATGTTGCCTGTGAAGAATAGATTCATTTAATTAAACTGTAATTAAAGTACAAAAACAAAATCACTGAAAATACTGCCAGCCTCTGGTCTCATTTTGTAGTATTTTCTGCTGGTTTGCTTAATGGCACCATTTAGGACGATTACACATCTCAAAGTAGCAGATGATATACAGTACGAAGCAATGAGTCAGTGGAAAGAAAAACACCTTTTACAATATTTGTAGAAAGAAAAAGAGAGACCATACATACAACCATACATACAATGGTTCACCATGTATGGTAAGACAGTGTATAATTGCTACATGGATGGATGTGAACACCCCTCAAATCCACTGTGTTGGAGGGCAGAGCTGCATTACACACACACACACACACACACACACACACACACACACACACACACACACACACACACACACACACACACACACACACACACACACACACACACACACGCCAGTACATGCTTGACTGAGTCTGAATCTAGAACATGTTAAAGCATTCAGAGGCCTTGCTTCAGAGAGAGAGATGGATGTACAGGGAAAAGATGGACAAAAACCAAGACAGATGGAGAGTCGCACTGACACATATGCAAGGCAAATTAATGAATAGCAGAGATGATGAAAATGGAAGCGAGACTGCAGTAGGAGTGAAATATCTGTCAAAACCCCATATGTGTACATGATGTGACAACATATTGAAGGATATTTAAGCAAACAGCTTGTCATGAGGACTGAGCTGTGCGGTATGTTTAGATCGGTTGAACAGCCGATCAAGTGTATCATTACAATTATTTTTTAAATCATCTAACCAGTAACGCATTTGGGTTCTCTGAATCTATTCTTTAGGCTTCTTGTGTTGCAAAACATTCCCAGCATGACTGACAGAGGCAGTGACCAATAGTGTTGTATGGCTGAGCGTACAAGCCCCGCCCCTATGGCCCACACCCGTGGGCTGTGTATGAAATGCCGGTCACTAGGTCCCCGCTCCCCATTGGCTGGCCAGCGCTGAGGCCTGTGGTCTAATTGGCTGCCTCTGGGGATGTTGCTCTGTGTTCAGTGGAGCAGTGAAAAAAAAGCATAGGCTGAATCCATTTTCCCTTTCTTTTGTTGTTGCTGTTTTCTCTCTCTATCCAT
Organism: Gymnocephalus cernua; assembly: GCA_023631565.1. NCBI lineage: Eukaryota > Metazoa > Chordata > Actinopteri > Perciformes > Percidae > Gymnocephalus > Gymnocephalus cernua. Next base: position 7,679,869 of record CM042441.1, read on the forward strand.
TTTTACTCTGTGTTTACTGTGGGAGAAAGGACAGAAACAGCCCCCTCCTCTCTGTTTTCTACTAAACCACCCGTTCTCTATCTTCGTGGCTGCATCCTTTTTTACTTGTGTCCTATTTGTCTCTCTGTTAAGGTGCTCCCACATGTCTCTTTGATCAATTTTCATAATCAAATTCATAATGGCAATGTTTATTTCCTCATTTTTCTCATGTATTTGCTGATAAAACCGTGGCATCTGTTTCTATATGTTGTTCTCTCTGTGTAATAAGAGTGAGAGCTCACATTTCTTTCTTCTTCTTTTGAATAACTGTACATTGCAATACAAGAAAAATGCTATTTCTTTTATTATCATATATTCTACATGCATGATCAAATGTGAGAAAGGTGACTTTTTGCAATGTGCAGCTATAGCCTCAGTCTTTTAGCATATCATGTAGCCATCGAGTGCAAATTTAAAGGGACAGTTTACCCCAAAATCAAAACATAAACATTTTTCCTTTTACCTGTAGTGTTATTAATCAATCTAGATTTTTTTGGCGTGAGTTGCCCAGTGCTGGAGATATCGGCAGTAGAGATGTCTGCCTTCTCGCCAATATAATGGAACTAGATGGCTACATTTGAAAAACTCAACAGCAATATCTCTGTCCAGAAATCATGATCCGGTTTCTCGAGATAATCCACCGACCTGGTTGCGCTTTTAGCACCATTGGAGAGAAGGCAGACATCTCTACGGCTGCTATCTCCAGCACTGGAAACAATCTAGATTGATAAATAGCACTACAGGTAAGAGGGAAAATAGGTATTTTTGATTTTGGGGTTTGAACTGTCACTTTAAAGGGGAACTATGCAGTTTTGTTTAGCTTAATTTACCTTAAAGGAATATGCCACCGTTTGTTGAAATAGGGCTTATCACAGTCTCCTCTAGATGTAGATAGGTGGGCAAACGCATTTTTTTGTCTCAGTGCATGCATTGTCTCAGTCCGGCGGAGCCGCCGTTAGCTTAACTTAGCGTAGTGAATGGAATCCTTTGTTGCCGTCAGCATGTCGCAAGTAAATGTGAGCCAACAACAACAACAAAACAACCTAACTACTTCTTGTGGCCTGTGTATTCACAACAAGTACAAATAGCAACGCAAAATAAGACCAGACGATTTCCTAGGCATATATTGATTTGGGACTATATTGGGTGGAAGTAGCCAGCCGAAGCACTGCTACTGCGTTTGTCCACCTATCTACATCTAGAAGAGACCGTGATAAGCCCTATTTCAACAAACGGTGGCGTATTCCTTTAACTGAACAGCTTCGGAGTCATTGAAATGGTTATATGACTTTTTTCGAGTTGAATGGTGGTCGTCTCGCTTCCCCCTAGCGCCTGTGAGCGGAAAAACCACCCTTGCAACTTTCTTAGCGTCAGGAAGTATCAGGTCTCGCGATGTAACAAATTGCTTCACGGCACTGCACACATACGCCCATTCAGGAACTGGCTAACAAGGTAGCGATGGAGTTTTTCACACTATCGTCATGGCTGAGCCAGCAAAAAAAGAAGCAGAAAGCTAGGAAAGTATTGTCGGAGGAACAGAGAAAGAGGAAACGGCAGACTGACTGAGCGAGAAGTCAGACACGAGTAAACGTAGGGGCTGCCAAATATCTATTCCGAAGCTGTAGGGGGAGCTTTATAGAGAAACCTCCGAGCAAAAAGCGAGAAAACAGCGAAGAAATGGCCAAAACTGCATAGCGCCCCTTTAAGACCCCTTTTAATATTTTTAAACCAACTCATGAAGCAAATAATAGCTTAGTTAGCTTATTTAGCTTGCCACACAGTTAGCGACAGTTGTCCTTGGTAGATCGGACCCTATTATCATTGTAAACTGCAAAAGTGCTGGAATGGAAAGCTTGACAGGCATAGCAACAGTAAGTAAGGAGGACATAACTTAGAATGGTCAACATCATTATTTAAAGTCAAGTTTTAACCTTTCATATTGGATTGGGTTAGTATACTATTATTATAAATCATGATTTCAGGTCTTATCAATATATTTTCAGGTCTCGTCCAGTCTATAGCAACCTTGACCTGACAGTGACACCAGATAAAATATTGTTAATCTGTTTGACTGATAAATGGTCCGAAATACATAATCATATCAAACTTACGGAGGAGGTATTCAGCAGCATCTGCTTCATAGTCTGCATCCTCTGGGAAGTGATCAATCTTCTTACACACACCTCTGAATGTTCCTGCGGAGGAGAAACACAGATTAGTTCAGTTCAGATCTTTATTGTTCCACAAGACAAAGACAAATGAAGTACTATCAAAAACACACACACACACACACACACACACACACACACACACACACACACACACACACACACACACACACACACACACACACACACACACACACACACACAGTGTATGTATATAGTATGTATACAGTATATATATATATATATATATATATATATATTAGCTGCTAGCTCTGATAAGGCCAACTATATTCAACTCGCAATAATGACTGGCTTGCTCTACATTATACAGCCTATTACACAGCTGCTTACTAAAGAAATCAATAATTTGACACAAAATAATAATATAAAAATGATTTTAAATGGTCCTCCTGAGTCTGTGATCAGAACTCTGGTCATAGAAACAGTCTGCTATACAGAAAAATGCCGTGATTGACCAATCAGAATCGAGTTTCCAACAAAGCTGTGTGCTGTATTAACAGGTAGTCATGTATGGTTAGCACTAGGTTGAAATGGAGAAGAGCTCGCTTCAGCAGCAGTTTTGTCCCTTCCTCGCTGACACTATTATGAGATGGGATAATTGAACGAATGTATGCATGAAGATTTGGTGTACTGTCTAAATCTGTAAGTTGCCAAGTGTATATATGTTGCTATGTGTATATTTGTATATTATATGTGTATATTATATGTGTTTCTGTGTACTGACTGTGAAAACAATTATCCCTCTGTGACAATAAATCTAAATCTTGAATGAATCTGTCAGTATGGTTTGGATTAAACAATTAATCGTTTACTGATGAATGATGATGAATGATGATGAAAATGTCAAATGTAATAACAAAAGAATACGGGTATTTGAGCAGGATTGCTTTGTCAATCAATTATCTTCTTGTGTGATTGTATTGCATCAGATCATATTTTCAGGAAGGTGAACATTTACACATCCTGTATGTGGACATGAATATACATCACATGCAGAAAAAACTGCAGAAGAGGAGAGAGAGAGAGAGAGAGAGAGAGAGAGAGAGAGATGACAGATGATGCAGGACAGAGCTGTAGCCTTCAGGGTATGTGCGGGAAACACCAATGAAAAGCCTGATCTCTCTCTCTCTCACACACACACACACACACACACACACACACACACACACACACACACACACACACACACACACACACACACACACACACAAGGACTGAAAGACGAGAGGTAAAGGAGAAACACTTTTCATTTCACTGACTCCTGACTAACTGTTGGCTGTTCTTAAGAGTGCCAAACTACGGACACTCTTGTATTATTTAGCTTTACCACACATCTTACTTTCTCTTTTTGCACAGCCAAGCTCATTCAACTGACATGTGAACACTATCAATCATGCATGTAAGAAAAAGCCTTCTGTATCTAGATTGTTTATATCAGTGTACGACAGTTGGTGTGTGTGTGTGTGTGTATGTGTGTGTGTGTGTGTGTGTGTATTTGTGTTGTATTGACTAGGATGCAGTCTCCTACGAGGATGCTGTGTGTCAGGCAGAGTGACTCATCCTCCTTTGTATAAGTACTCCACAAACACACAGACACACACACATCCATCTGTATATGCGTGTGTGTGTGTGTGTGCTCTGCATGTAGCTTCATTCCCATCATTCAGTCCCATTCACACATGGTCAACACTACAGGGGATATGAGAGAGACAGAGGGAGAGGGGGGGGGGAGAGGGAGGGGGGGACTGATGTGGGATGAAGGGGAAGAGTAGAGAAAAATGAGATGAAGGAGTACGAAGAGAGAGGAAGTGCTGTTTGAAAGAGGTTTGGTGGTAAAACGGCACGGGAGAATTAGAGAGAAATGGGAGGATAGAGGCTGGCGATGAACAACGGACGACTCAAGCTAATTGCTTATTTGCATATGAAGAGGTTCTTTCCAGTACCAAATCATTCATGAATTGAATCATCCAGCTCATGCAGTCAGAGATAGTAACTAACCTTCGACTGAGACTCTGATTGACAAAAAAGACATTTATAGAGTGTTTGATATCTAGATTTCATAAAGTAATAATCTGTACAACTTCCATATGAATCAAAGTCTGTTTTGCCACACTCTCATACTGATAGATGTACTGCTAATTCAACAAATACAGACAAATACATGTATAGTATCATCCTTGCACACCCTCTTATCCTTTTCATACTTTCATTAGTGATTTTCTGCTTTTTTGGTTGAAAATGTGGTGTCCATAGAGAACAAATTAAAAAGAAATTCATATCTGGATTTTCCCACTGTATACCCACACATGAAATAAAATTGGATGCTATGGCTGCATATACTTAAATCTGTGTCTGTATTTCCTTTTATAAATTATAATATATGTATATAACAACTTAATCTCTAATTAGAATAATCATTAGTTGAAGACTTATACCACATCAATATCAACAATTAAGGAATATTAAAGAATATGCCTGCTGTATTTTTTATTTATTGTCAAGAAACCCAAAGAAAAGACCAAAATCAACTATGTGCAGTTAGTTTCTTAATACTTTCTGACTTCCATACCCTGTCTGTCAGCCCCAAGTCCATTATATTCTACTGAAGACGTACATCTTTAAGTAGCCTACAGCATATAGTGTAATTTCTAAAAAGACTACGTTTTTTTTTTTTAAAGCTAATAAGCCGAGTACCGCTCTCTGTATTATTTCAAGTGGCCTTATTTGACTGGAGTCACAGAAGGTAATGTAGCTTTAGCTGTTTGTGTTGGATGCATCAAGGTGTGAAGCATTATCTAACAGAGCTCTGCCTTGTTTCTGCCAGACAGGAGATGTATTAAACCCCATGCCTTTTAATGTATCGAACCATCCTGATGTATGGAGCACCAAACAGCCTAATGCAATGAAATGCCAATGAAGTGATGCGCCACACACACACACACACACACACACACACACACACACACACACACACACACACACACACACACACACACACACACACACACACACACACACACACACACACACACAGGAAGGGGAGGAGGGAAGAGAGATGGATGGCTGCTTTTATTTCTCTCTTAGAGGCTGAAAATCAAAATCACAACTGAACAAAACGCAGACACACACACACACACACACACGCACACACACTTCTGTGTTAGTGTACCTGATGATCTCACACTATTACTTTCTAGAAAATAAAGACGGTCTGCTAAAAATAACTTAAATCAGACACACATGCACACCCATAGAGTCATTAAGACTGGTGTGTTTGACCTCCAGGTCAGCATGTTCATCATGATAATGTGTGAGTAACAAACAGCGCACTGGGGATCTTTTAAACAATAAGGCACCAACACACACATGCATGCACGCACACACACACACACACACACACACACACACACACACACACACACACACACACACACACACACACACACACACACACACACACACACACACACACACACACACACACACACACACACACACACTGTCAACAAACCCAGCACTAAAGCAGGCTGTAGTTTTGAAGACGTCCCTCCATCCACATTTTGTTCTTTTTTTTGTTTTGTCTTCTTTCAACCTTCTTCTTTTGACATCTTCAACTTCAAGGATATTAGCCATCCAGGTTGCAATGATTCATTTGAATATCACTAAGCTTTTTGGCTCAGGAGAACACCTCTAGAGGAGACAGATGAAGGCAGAGATAGAGAAAGACCACCTACACTTACAAGTAAAACTCAGCAAAAGTAAATTGATTATTTTAGAAGTGTAAGTCTTTCATTCAATGGCATTACACAGAAGCACCTCCTTGAAAACATTACAAAATTGCATTTATCAAATGGGGTGAAGCACCCCGACTAAAAAAATGAATACTAATACCTCATCTAGATCACAACGCATCTAGAATAATTAATGTTTTTTAAATGAAAATGTGGAGAACGTGGCTCATATTACTACCCCTTAATAAGATGCAACACAAGTAGTAGCTATATTTTGACAAGCAGCAGAGGTTATTGCCGCGATTAAAGGGACACGCCACCGTTTGTTGAAATAGGGTTTATCACGGTTTCCCCTAGCTGTAGATAGGTGGGCCAACGCATTTTTTGTGCATGCATTGTTTCAGTCCGGCGCAACACCGGCAGCGCCACTGCTAGTTAGCTTAGCGTTGTGAATGGAATCCTATGTTGCCGGTTAGCATGTTGTGAGTAAAAGTGAGCCAACAAAAGACGAAAAAACAACCTGATTACATGCACTGAGACAAAAAAATGCATTGGCCCACCTATTTACAACAAACGGTGGCGTATCCCTTTAAGGCCTTCTCCCCAAGACTTCACCCACCACCTCTCAAACTGAAGGACAAAGATCAGTTACAGTGCGGTTCACAATGGCAACTTTTATTGTTAAATGTGCTTACCCAAATTCTAGTGAAATTATATCAGTGGCCATTTGGATGTAGTCCTTAGCAATAATATGTTGTCTGATTTGGACCCAAGATTGTACACTGGATTGTAAACTATAACGTTTATACAAATAATAACATGACGTGGCCGGGTTGGGTCAGTGGGTGGAGCGGGCGCACATGTGCTGAGGGGTTTGTGCCTCGACGCAGAGGTTTGAGTCCGGGCTGTGGCAATTTCCTGCGTGCCTTCCCCCTCTCTCTCCCCTTTCTGACCTAGCTGTCCTGTTGAATAGAGGCAGAAAAGCCCAAAAAGTAATCTTAAAAACAAAATAATAATAATAACATAACTCGACAGTTCCATTCAGTGTGGAGCCAGACAAAGTTGCTCATTCTTCTTATTATTATGTACCATTACAATCAAGCCATTAGCCATAGCAATTCAACCTATATTTACTGTAAAAGGAAAATGGTGCTACAATATAATTCAGCTGGCTCCTAAATTTAAATACCCTGGAATATGAAAAACTAGACCCTAGACATCTCTTATAAGCTAATTTCCCTCCTCCAGTTTTATTAGAACTCAAACAAGACAGACTACTGGGATTTGCTCGTACTATCGTTGGGGCGCTTGGATAGCTCACTGTTGGAGCGTTGGAAGAATTATCACGGTCAAGATGAACCTTATGCCTGACAACATGTTAGTCAATGTGTTTTTTAAATGTATTGTTAATAGTTTTGTATTATTAAAAAGAAGAAAAAAGGTATCTGGGGAAAAAGTTGGACTTTTTGGTATTACAATAGCTTGGAGGAAACAGCATAGAGATTATTCTGAAGAGGTCTGAGCACATTAGGATACATTTATGTAGACTGGCTTGACTCCTATCTACACAAATGTCCTGTTCTTTTTCTGTCAGTTCCACACAGAGATAGCGCTTTCGATCATGCAAATACACACATTAATTGCACAACTAGTAACATGGACATGAAAGCTAATATTTGATTGGGACTGACTGCGTCACACTGCTGGTTTATTTCTCTAATTAAGTGCGCCATTAAGGTCATATGTGCCTGTGCTTGGGAATTAAAGTGTGTGTGTGTGTGTGTGTGTATGTGTGTCAGAACCACACATTTGCTTTTTATTCAGTCTAACAGCAAACTAATGAACACACACACACACACACACACACACACACACACACACACACACACACACACACACACACACACACACACACACACACAGGGAAACAAAACAACATATGTACTAAGATAGCAAACACACACACACACACACACACACACACACACACACACACACACACACACACACACACACACACACACACACACACACACACACATGCAGTGGCAACATCTATCAGGAGATATTTGCCTCACAAAGGTCAACATGTCCAGAGGGCAGCTGCGACCACAGCCACAGCAATGCATTATGGGACACCGAGAATAGGGATGGTAGTCCAGTGTGTGCATGATTGTCTGCCTTTGTGTGTCTCAGTGAGTCATGTGGTTTAGTTTCTCCTACTGGGCCCAGTATACTGCTGCTGTCACTTATGTATAAACACATGCACATATGAACATACACATGCACACTCCCTTTTCTGTGCTATCGTTTCTCAGTAAGCCGTGAATCCATGACATCACGATAGAGTTCATAGCATATTTAGAAAACAGTCCCAAAAAAACACAGTAAAGAGAGAGGAATGAGCACGTTACTAATATTGATAATAATTGCAGCTATATCCCAACACACAAGGACTGAAAGACGAGAGGTAAAGAAGAAACACTTTTCATTTCACTGACTCCTGACTCCTGACAACTGTTGGCTGTTCTTAAGAGTGCCGAACTACAAACACACTTGTATTATTTAGCTTTACCACACATCTTACTTTCTCTTTTTGCACCTCCATACCTCTTTTTCACTCTTCTCAGTCTCTCCTTTGCTCTCTGCTATCTCTAATCTTCCCTGATCGGGCTGCTCTGTTTCTGTGCTGTCTTTATTCCAGCTATCTGTTTAATTATCTTATTTAACCTTCGTCTTCAGGTGAAACCAGGGGTCGGTAGTGTCTGTAAATTCCCAAAAAATATAATTTTCCAAGTGAAGTTTACATGACTTTATTATAGAAATCTTACCTTTTAAATAGTGAACTTCTGTGGGGGGAAATGCACATAACACAACTAGGTCAAACTCTAGCATATGTCTGGAACGTGTATGGTCAGTGTGCTTAATTGGGACCAAATTGTTACTGGGCTAGTTAGCGGTGGTGTCTATTATGTAAATTAAATGTTCATCTGTAGTGGTCCCATTAAATATTAGTTTTTCTAGTTTGTTAAACAGACCAGACCTAGGTTTCACCCCATGATAATTATGAACCACAGCCTCAAATTTGGGTTTTAAGGAACTAAACTTAAGTCCCACTGGCATCGTTACCTTGTGCTAAATTCAGATGGTTCTATTTTAAAGCAGATTTTTCCTTTTTTTAATAATGTGTAGGCCTACTCCTTTTTGTTATTTGAGTAGTTTATCTTTTACTGGGTTTTCACCGGCTGTTGAAGCACTGCCTGCTTCCTTTCGGTGCCCATGTTGAGCTGGAATTGAATTGTATTTAAAACTATTTAATAAATTCCAGGACAACAATAAAAAAAGCTCACATTTGCTGAATCTTATCAAAATGCCACATTATAAAATCAGTCCAGATCAAACTCTTTGTACATAGAAGCAGTGTTGTCAACGTAATCAAACTATATTGTCATATCAAAAGTAGACAATTCTGACCAGATTTCAGATTGAAGCAGAAATATTTGCCTGCTTCATCAGTCAGTTCTACTTGTGAAGTTATGGGCAAATAATGCTGCATGCATACCAAACAGTAAAAATACTCCACTAGACAAAAATAGTGCCTCAAATCAAGGTTATAAAGGAAACACAAACAACTGTGTGTCCAGATGCCCCCACAATTGTGACGAGCTGGCCATGAGGTTTTTTTCATTTTGCCCTTGATCTAACTCACACACACACACACACACACACACACACACACACACACACACACACACACACACACACACACACACACACACACACACACACACACAAACACACACACACACACACACAAACAATGTATACATGGTCAGACACTGAAACACCATAAATCATTGTTACAGTAATAACATGACCATTGCAAAAAAAATAACTAAAGGAGTAACAATAATTAATCAAGAGTGCTCTGGTGTAAGCAAAGATTCTGGTTAGTAAAATGTATTATTTATATTGACAGTTAGGGCAGAAAAATCCGGTGATACTCTTGCAGCAAAAATGTCAGTCAAATCTGATATATTTGACTGACATGAGAGGATGCTTGCAGCTTTACTTTTAGTGTTGTTGGGCAGCCTTGGGTCTTTTGTGTGGGAAAGTTTTAGCAGTTTGGGCAAAATTGACCTTACATATATACATATTGACCTTGCATATATACCTTACAATATGTGCAAAAATAGAAATGGATTCTATGTTCTAGATAATGCTATTTTAGTTTCCCAAATATTGTTACTAACTGATTCCGTTTATGTGAGGGTGATACATTTCTTTCAGAATGACAGAAAATGTTTGAGAACCACTACACCAACATAATCTTAATTATTACAGAAACACGGGTAGCTGTAAGAACTATGCCAATCTCAAACAAACCCCAGTGAAGTTAAAGAGATACGCCACCGTTTGTTGAACTAGGGCTTATCACGGTCTCCCCTAGTAATTTTTTGTCTCAGTGCATGTAATTAGGTTGTTTTTTTTTGTCTTTTGTTGGCTCACTTTTACTCATTAACATGCTAACCGGCAACATAGGATTCCATTGACTACGCTAAGCTAACTAGTGGCGGCGCTGCCGGTGTTGCACTGGACTAAAACAATGCATGCACAAAAAATGCGTTGGCCCACCTATCTACAGCTAGGGGAAACCGTGATAAACCCTATTTCAACAAACAGTGGCGTATCCCTTTAAAGGATTTTAGCTTTTCTAGAATGCAACTTGGTTACACGTAAAACACAGCGGTTACGCCAAGTGTGTTTCCAGCAACAAGGTGCTCATACTAAATGACAAAACAGGTAATTTATTAATACGATCCTTTCCTAAATTGCCACAGTTACTGGGTGATGGTCAGAGAAAGATCATGGTCTGACAAGACCAGAAACAAGACTCAGAATCTACAGCCATGTAGGGGATGGGAATGTGTGGGGATGGGAATGTCATTAGTTTGCAAGATATTTGGTCATAAACCAATGTATCGGACAAATTGAAATTTTGCCTTGATGATGGCACTAGATGGAAAGTTAGAGCATAATCAAATTCATCCTGAGGGTAATATTAATTGGTGCCCCAAATTTCATGGCAATCCATCCAATAGATATTCCAATGTTGACCTCATGGGGGCACTAGAGAAAAAGTCAAGATATCACCAAAGTCATTAGGGTGCATCCTCTGGGAACCATGAATGTCTGTACAACATGTTCATAGCAGTCCATTGAGGAGTTGTTGAGATATTTCAGTCAGGACCAAAGCTCGCGACTTCAAGGCACCTAACCCTAACCCTAACCCTAACCCTAACCCTAATTGCCTAATCCTAGTGCTGCCTGGAAGACGACGTTGGGGGCTTAAAACAACCAAACACCATTAAAGTCATGGTTAAAAGAAGCCAACCTTTACTGTTGGTAGGAAACAGATGAAAAAAGGGATTGACCTTGTTACAATCACGCTCAACTACCCATTCCAACCTCCTCCCTACAAGGTTTTTCGGTGTTACAGAGCGTAACATAGGCGGTTTTAGTCATTGGCACAAATGACCAATGCTGTAGTTATTGTGGCGAGGACAGCCTCGTTCCCAGGGGAGCTGTCCATAATCAGGCAATGTGTAGTCCAAACGTTGCATGTGAGTGGCCCATCACAACCCAGCGACATGCACACACAAACACATGCAGAATATAAAGCGTTTTGTCAACAGGAAAACAGAGGAGAAGAAGAGGAGGGAGTGAGCAAGGGAGAGGAAAAAAAAAAAGTTTAAAAGCAGAGCAAATTGGACTGCTTGTTTCCTCAGAGCGCCTCTGACAGCTCAGTGTGGGTGATTGTGCCTCTTCATCTCCCTCTCTCTGTCTCTACCTCTCTTGCTCTCTCTGATTACCTCTTTCCAGGCGAAGGAGAGAGAAGATGGGGGAGAGGGAAAAGGGGAGAGAGAGGAAGAGGCTAGTTTCCACGGTGATGGCTGATGAAAGAGAACGGGACAGGTTCTGCTTGGTTGCACACCTCTTTCTCTCTCTTCTTTCCACCTTTTATGTTCTTCCTCAAACGCCCCATGTTCTTTCTTTCTCTTTCTCTCTCTCTTTCTCTAAAACATTTTTCTTCCTGTTTCAAATCTTCTCATCATCCCTCCTTTACTGTCCCTCGTTCTCTCTACTCTCATTACCAAAACATTCATTCATTCCATTCCAATCTCCCCTTCATCTTCTCTCACATCTTCTCACTTTTATGCATGCTTGTTTCTAGCATTGAGCCACACTATGTTGCCAACATTAACCTCACATCTCATTCCAAAACAATGGACATTAACATGTTGCTTTAACAGCCTTAACTCTGTCTTCTGTCTGGAAAAGTTGTCCACAAGATTTGAAACCTGGCTGCAGCAGTTTGCTCCCATTCAGCCACTTGAGCATTATCGTCAGGCCCGGCTTGAAGGCTGCGTTCCAGTTCAACCCAAAGGGGTTTAATGTGGTTGAGATCGGAGCTCTGTGCCAAGTTTTTCCACACCAAACTAAAAAAAAAAACATTTCTTAAAGTGCCCATATTATAAAAAAACACTTTTTCTGGGATTTGGGGTGTTATTTTGTGTCTCTGGTGCTTCCACACGCATACAAACTTTGAAAAATATCTATCCATGCTGTTTTGACTGAGATATGGGTTTCTGAATGTGTCCTGCCTTCAGTCTCTGGGTGAGCTGTTCAAAATCTGCAGGGCTTGTTACGTAACTAGCCGAAACGACGGGCTAAACACAACCGTTAGCATGCTAGCATTAGCGTTAGCATGCTAGCTCGTTCTCAATGGCAAAGCACTGCTACAACACACACAAGTTCACCATAATCTACAAAAGAAGTACTTACATGTGCGCCCTCATTTAGAAGTCTCCTGGCTAATCCTGCCTTGTAACTGACCAAAGTTGGAGAAACAACCTTTCTTTTACTGTCTATGGAGCTAACTGACATGATCTACGATCTGAGCTACTGCGCATGTGCGAGTGGAATCAAAGAGTACAGAAGAAGAGATGATTCACTGTGTCAGCTAAAACAGAGACCTGAACACAAGATGAAAAGAGGAGCTGCAGCAGTGAGAGAGATGTGCAGTACAACAAAAATATGGTGTTTTTTGAAAATTAAACCATGTAAACCTATTCTGGTACAACCTTAAAATACAATTATGAACCTGAAAATGAGCATAATATGGCATCTTTAATGACATTTGCTTTGTGCATGGAGGACATTGCAGTATTGAAACAGCACAGGGCCTTCCCCAAAGAGTTTTCACAAGGTTAGACTGACACTATTGTCTTAATTATCATTGTTTGCTGTAGTATTAAGATTTCCCCTAACAGCCTTGGACTAAAAGTACACCAAGGTAAGTGGAAAAGGGTGTCCACATACATTTGGCCATATAGTGTATCTGTCTTCTGTTTTTCTTCTTCTTTTATGTCCAAACTCTTATAAAAGCCCTATTTTTCTCCTCCTTTTGCTCTCCATCTCTGTCCTTCATTCCTTCCCCCACCTTCCTTCTTCCTCCTTCCCCCCTTCCTCCCACTGCCACCTAGGTGATCATTTTTGTCCCCGTCTCAGTTTGAAACCCTCTTCCTTCTGTCTATTACCAGGTGATCATTTAGATCCCCTGGCGTGGTCAAACACTCCCCAGAGATTCACCTGAAACAGAGGCCATGCACAGCTCATCCATCACTACCCACCCACCACCCCTCTCCTCTGCTTCATTCATGCACATTCTGGTCTCTCTTCATTCATGCTCTACCTCCCCCCTTCTTTCTTCTCTCCTCATTTCCTGGCTTTCTCATGCTCATTTATCACAGTGGGAACTTAACACCTCAGTACACCTGCACAGACACGCAATAACACAGTCACTGCATGCAAGAAATCACAACCTGAGCACACACACACACACACACACACACACACACACACACACACACACACACACACACACACACACACACACACACACACACACACTGGCAGTAGGTAGAGGAACCACAGACAAACAATTACGAATAAAGGGCACATTAAAGCGTGCTACACTTACAGTTACATAGACCCCATCTACACCTGGTATTAACAAGTGATCTATATCTGACATTATATACAAGACATTACAAATGCCTGTAAAATCCTATGTGGATTCAGTGAAGGCTTTTACTTTGAAGGGTACACACTTCCGGTGTTATATTTCCTAATTTTCCCTACATTTTCTATGGTGTTAATATATTTTTATGGGACTAAACATGTTGTCATGTAGAATTTGTCAATTTTCCTATAAAAAGAAATAATGTTTTAACAGAAATTATAGCCTTTTGTTTTGATTTTATTGTATGCGTTGCACTTTGTCTTTACTTCCTCTTTTGGCTCCAGTCTTTTCTTTTGGAAGGTATTTCTTTGTTGTATTACTTTCAGTGTTTTTTCTATATGTGATGTCAAGTTCATCTAAAGTCAATGCATTGATATTTTTTTCATTTTGGAGATACAGTTTTATTTTTTTCATGCATAAATCTGAAGAGACTGAAGAGACGTTTATTAAGATGTGTGTGGCTGCCGTGTAGCTTGCAGCACAGATGTACAGGTGTTCAGTGACAATATCAATGGGTTTTCACAGGCACAAGTATTCATGTAAAAGGGAGGTATATGGCTTTAAGTATGAATATGGTTTTACTGTAATATTTTTAATAATTGTCTGAAAAGAATGCAAATTGGTTAATTATTTATTTTATGAGAATTGTATACATCTTTAGTATGTTTGGGTATATTACGCTTTCTTTCCTCTCTTTTCCTTTTACACTTTCCCCTGGGAAAGCACACAGAGAGCATTTAAGCACAGAGACTGTGAATGCTTTGTTTTGTAACAATTGCAAAGTTGCAATTTAGGTAGGCAGCTGTGGCAGACTTTTCAACAAACATCCCACATCATGGGAACCAGTGCTGCTCTATGGGGTTTACTTATTTTTCCTTTGCTGAAGAAAGGGTCATTCGTAGCTTTATGCTGCTGTTTGAAATAGCAAGAAGAGGTGGACTTAGGTGTGCTTTCAATTAGTTGGGCAGAGATTTTTAGAATGTGGTCAACCTGTACAGATAGCATTCACACCTGGCTGAGATCCCTGTCTTTAACCAGGTGATATTCTGATACAGATTACATTTTACGGTGTAAATGGGGACGTAAGTTATCATAGTACACAAGAAGCCTGATTACACCTCAGAAAAACACACACACTGCAATTTAGTCACCTTAAGCTCCTCCATGAATCAAAGACATCTTAATATTTTCTTTGATAAAATAGGATGACTCTTAAGGCTTTCTTCCACTTGCCTCATATCGTCTCTGAAAGAAACTGTGTCGCTGTAAAAGGTTCTGCATGCTTTATGCTGCACAGTTCATATGCATGACTGCTCTATACATTCACTGTAAGAACACTGCATACATGATGTTTTTTACCCCCCTCCATCTCTCACTCACTCACTCTCTGATGTCAGGCAGACTACAAGCCACATGTACACGAGTCAGAGACATCCATTTCCCATCAGTTTATGAGGCGTTTATGAATTATAAAAACGTGACAACCAGGGACCCGGAATTAGCAAAGGGGGGATAAGATGGGCAGAATGAGAAAAGAGATAAGAGTACATATTCACTTTAGTTGTGTTTTGTGTGTGTGCGTGCATGTTTTTTTTTGTGTCTGTCGCATGTGAGCCTGTGCATGTGTGCATGCACTGACATTGTGCTGACATTGTGTTAACTTGGTGTATTGCTCCCGCAGCTGTGCTTGTTTGGTGGCTTGGGAAAATCCTTGAATTTGTCTATTTATTCATTCAATTACAAGTATGTGTGTGTCAGAGTGTGTGTAAATGAGGGGGTGTGTGTGTTCAATAAAACCTTTTACCTGTGCCATCTGGCCCTGTAATAGCATTCTCTGCCCCCCAGAATGAGATGGTTATGTCTGGCTGCATCAGACACACACACACACACACACACACACACACACACACACACACACACACACACACACACACACACACACACACACACACACACACACACACACACACACACACTAGAGGCAATGCAATGCATCTTTTTAATGGTAAAAAAAACTGTTTACTTGCCCCTATGCAAGATCAAAGTCGAATCATTTACAGTGAATTATGCGTCAAGTCATGAAGCATCAAATTGGAAAAATCCAAGTCTACAATGTTGTTTGACCCCACACAAGTGATAGACAACTCACCCTCAGTCTTAAATAAATAATTAAATATCTGTTTGTTGTCTTAAAATGAGCTAGATGCAAGGATTGATATCCTTAGGATTTTTATTATTATTCTATAATGAAATACTGATTTATGTGAAAAATCCTTTAAACTTCTAAGATAAAAGTTCATAATTTATGGAATGTTCCCTGTTAGTTTTAAGGTCAGTTTGTTGTGCGAGACAATGTATGCTTTCTGAGTAAGAAGTGTTGCCAGTGTTTTGGCCGAACAAGCCTACTTTGTGATATGGATGAAGTGTTTTGGTGGTTTGAGTGAGTTTTTGGTGGTAAGATCAACTGTTTGGCCAATATACATGTTGGTAATCCAGACTGTATGTCTGCATGAAAAAGTGGCTTCAGTATTGACTTATGCTTCTGTACTATGCACTAGGCACTAGCATGAAGTGCTTCATTCAAGACTCCACAAGGAAGGTGGAAAGACACACACACACACACACACACACACACACACACACACACTGTCTAACTGTACAATCACTTTTTGTTCTCTTAAGATATTAGTGCTTTCCTTACCATTGTCAAGTTTGGAGCCTCATTACATGCTGTAATAAAGTATGCTTTTAACTGCTTACCAATTAAAGTAAACACAAATAAAAGCCACTTTACCTCTTTAAATTGATGTAATCTATCTTATCTTATTTGTCTATCTGCTGCAATTATCTCTGCCCCGTCTACCCTTATTTTCATCTAGGTTTACGTTTCGATTTTCAAGATCACTGGATAGCCACAAGACTTGAGGATTGAAAATGAGATGGCTTCATGAATCAGAGAGCTGATTGACAAGGGATGTGTCTCTGAAGCCAAGTGGGGAAAAACCTGATTTAATAAGGCAGTTTTGGGGGGGTTTTATGATCTCACCTAAATAACTAAATTATGCAAAATAAGGATTTAGACCGAACAAGAAGTGCCAGAGGTGAAGTTGCAACTGTGTAACATTGCTTCTGACAAGTGGAGGCGACTATGGGACATGAGGTTTAAGTAAAAAATGGCAGAAACCATCACACCTGTGTGATAATTGTGGAAGTGCCAGTCCTTGTCATGGCCAGTAGATTCTGGCTCCAAAAACATTGTCAGTAGTCAATGTAAAGCGCTCAACTTCTCTCCAGAAATACAGAGAAAACGTAATGGTCACTGTGCACGTCAGTCACCTTGTCATATAGTCTTATGATGATGAGATGTATGACTCAAATCAGGGTGTCATTTGGGATTGTTTGCATGAATCGATAGGTCTCTCTCAACAATTTGTATTTTCTTGCTCCCAACAAGATGGCTTCAAAAAAACATATTCCTAACAACACTGTGAGTCCTGGCAACAGTGTGCAGATCCAGGTACTTGTTGGTGGTGCAGCCGACTGGCTAATAACACTGCCAACTGTCCGTATTTCTGTGTCTGTTAGTGCTTTATTTGTACTTTCAGCGAGTGTGATGACAACAAGAGCATCTCAATACATATTCTATTCTATTTAATCATGTTGCAGAGGAAGGGATGTGAGGGTGAACTCAGGAAAGGACAGCTTCTTAAGAACTGTGTTTCAGGGATTATGGGATGCTCACACACACACACGCGCGCGCGCGTACACACACACACACGCGTACCTCTAGTGTTAGACAGACATAGGCAAACAGTAGGGGAGAAAGGATGTGTGTGTTGTATTTGGAGAGGCAGGGACAGAGAAATAATAATGATGCACATGGAGACACTCTAGGATAGAAAAACAGACAGCTACACAAACACAGAGAGAGAGGGGGGCATCTTGGTGCACGCGCGCGCGCACATACTCTCTCTCTCTCTCTCTCTCTCTCACACACACACACACACACACACACACACATAGAACCAGTGGCAGAGAGACCGCTATAAGAGAGAGAGACAGACAGCTAGTCAGTCAGTCAGACTGATCACGTACCTTCCAGACAGCAGGTTCGCCAGAGGCCGGAGTGCGTCATCACCTCCTCGTTCTTGCGGCTCGTGTCGTTGTCGCCGCTGCTCTTCACGCGGCAGACCCCGCGCGAGTACAGCCAGTAGTCGGTACCGACGGCGATGGTCATGAGGCTGAAGGCGGCGAACGCGCCCACCGTCGTCACGAGCATCTGGACGCCGCGGTCACACATCAGCATCTTCATATAGGCGGCTCCTGTTTGTCTTAATCTCTTTTGCTCCTCTCTTTTAGATTCAGCCCTTTTACTTCCTTTATATCCCGCGAGATTTGGAGAGTCAGTGAAGGGTTCAACAGACAAGCACTCAAAAAAATAAATAGAAATATAAAGAAAGGTGGTGAATTTATAAGTATGGAGCGAAAAATAAAGTACTCGGCTGCCTTGTCCGTTGAGTTGACAAGCGGTTCGTGGCAAAGGGCGGGAAGGTGGGAGGGCGGCACGTCACTTTCTCGCGCATCAAAAACCGGTTTTTACCACCACCACCACCACCCTCATACATACACACGCGCACGCGCGCACGCACACGCACACACACACACACACACACCGGAGGTTTAACGACCACCGGTTGTCCCCGACTACCCGACACTGCCCTCACTCAGTCAGAGCGAAGGGTAACGGCGATGACACATTCTGCCTCTCCTTCCGTGTATTAGTCCCAGGGTTAGGCTGGGAGAGCTGCGTTAGAGCCGCCTTATCCACCAGTAGGCTAACCAGAGATCTTCTCGTCTCTCTTCTCTCCTTTTTTTTGCTCCGTTTCCCCTCTATCTCTTCTCTTCTTCTACCTCCTTCCTTCCTTCCTCTTTTTTAACTTCTGATTTTCCAAAACAGCTCCCTTTATCAATCTGTTAACCCTTAACAGCCAAGGTCTGCATGTGGGGACTCCATCTTTAAAACAACAACAAAAAGGGGGGTTAGTTTGTTTTCTTGATTGATGTAACCGCACAGCATAAGTCAAGGGAGGAGTGTTTCTACTAAAACATCACTGTTCCTCACTCACCGCTGGATTTGTTGACCGGTGAAGGATGTCCTTCCTCGACAATCTCTTTTACAGCAGCGCCAAAATCTGAGGCGCTACAGTGGGTTTATTCTTTCTTGCTCGGCTGCCTGCTGAATTACCGAATGAATGGACGGATTAATAAAGCCCATACGTCAGCTATGAAGATAGAGAGAGAGAGCGCGGACGCTGACCGATATCCGTCGTGTGTTTTCGTCTCCAGCTGTTGACTCACTGACAAGCTTTTTTCCTTCCTCCTCGATGTCCAGAGTAGCCTATAAGCTACAGAAACTCGTCCAAACACGCAGCCGCTAATATAAATTCATTTTTTAATGCATTATCTGCAGTGGAGGCACGCAGCACGGGTATTTAAGTTGAACGGGCTTTAAATAGGCACCCAAATTACACCGAGACGGAATTATCAAATTTCTTCCACAAAACAGCCGTCTTCGCTCTCTCTCTCCTTGCCGAAGTTCAACCGCAATGGGGACAGACCGTCCGATAAGACGCCTGCTGATGGAGCCTGTAGGACAGTTATACCCGCCTGGGTTTGCTCCAGAGAAACGTGCCCGTTGGTACAAATGAAAAAAATGACAGCCGTCGCCTCCTCCTCCTCGTCCTCCTCCTCTTGTCTTCCTCCTCCTCCTCCTCCTCTCGGTCCAACCAACATAAACTAAAACTAACCGCGGGTCTCCTCAAACTCCGCCTGAGGCCGCACCGCTCGGCTCGGATTGGACTCGCTAATCATGTAGGCTACAGTCACTGCTGCGTGTCCCGCCCACCGCTGCAACGCCGTCAGTATAAAGCATGGGGGGCTCCAGTCCAGAGAGGAGATAATATGTAGCCTATAGTTTCTGTAAAAGGGGGTCTACTTCTTTTAGTAGGGATATAAGCAGAGACAAATCTTTATGCTCCTGTAGTCAGGCTGTAGACTACTCTACCTGTATCAAAGCACAGCATTTCTGCAATGAGCATGTTTTCCAAGCAGTGGAGATAATAGGAAATAACATTGGTCAAACTCGTTGTAATTAGTTATTGGATTACATCTACGCAAAGTCGTTATAAAAATAGTAATGTTGATCAGATTTGTTCACAAAGCACCCACTGTCTTAAATGCAGCTTTCAGTTTTTTTAGACAGAGTGGCGCCGCGCCGCTTGCCGCTTGACGCTGTCGCGTTGGGAGCTTCTGCCGCGCCTGGAGAGCTGTCCGTGGTGCTGAATGTTCGTTCGTTGTGGCGCTGTCCTTGGTCGAAGAGCAGCGGTATTCTCCCCTCTGTTTTCACCTGTCCTCCGCGGCGCCAGTAGCCCCTGCACCGCACTGATTAGTTAGAAGAGAGAGAGAGAGAGTGAGAGAAAGAGAAAGATTGGCAAGCGATGCATGAAGAATCGCGCCCGGGAGAGAAGCAGAGACGCCACTTAAAGGGCCACGGACCGTTTTTAATGATTCCACTCCAACGAGGCTTCCACACAAGGCGGTCTGAGCTTCACACTTCACTTAACACACAGGAGTGCGTGTGCATGTGGATTGTGGCGTGTGCCTGTTTATGTCTCCTTTCACATGACTCTGCTGTGTGCAAATGTGTGCACATATGAACATGTGTAAGTGTCTTTTTGAGACGTTTTGTGTGTGTGAAAGAGAGAGAGGGAGAGAGAGAGAGAGAGAGAGAGAGAAAGAGCCGCAGGAGGCTGAACAGATCTGACTGTTTAAAAGCTCATTGTATTGCCTGTTTAAGCATTGAATAAAAGCCTGTCTTCGTCACTGAAGACAAATACAAATGATAGGATGACAGGACTGCAGAGATGAATAAGTACCCCCCCTCTAATTCTTATTGTTGTAATATGTTTATTGACTGAAAGATGTTTCTTCTTTACTTTCTTTCTATTAATCAATGAGAATCAATGTGTAGGTCGCTCTGTAATACCCAGTGTGCATGTTTGTGTGTGAATGAACACAATGAACACACATGCACAACACACATTTCTTTCCCTCTTTCTGTCTGTCCTTCTCTGCATGCTTGTCAAGGTGATAAAAGACCAACAAGTGAAGAATGATGCTTAGTTAAACTGTTAACTGCAAGTGTTGCTATTTTGACTACAGCATTATAGGATTAGCTGTATGTTGTTGTCAATCTGTTTCAATGTTTAAGTGCCATAACTGACTGAAGAACTGACTGACTATCAGGCTGTAAGTGACTTAAACATGGAGTGAGTGATGAGTTAACTGACAAAGTGACTGGCTGTTTAGCTAATGGAATTGGTGGTTGTTGGACAGACTACAAAAATAAACAGAGGAGGAAACAGATGAATTAAAGCGATCAAAAACAAACAGAGAGAGAGAGATAGAGAGAGAGCGAGAGAGAGAGAGAGAGAGAGAGAAAAGTGACGAGTGATAGGGAGAAAGAAGGATTACAGTTAATAATTAAATAATTGCATGAACAGATCAACAGAGAGAGCAGTGACAGGTCCTATCATCCTTCTCACTTGCTTTGCCAGTGTGTGTGTCTGTGTGTGTGTCTGTGTGTGTGTGTGTGTGTGTGTGTGTGTGTGTGTGTGTGTGTGTGTGTGTGTGTGTGTGTGTGTGTGTGTGCGTGCGTGTGTGTGCATATGTGTGTCTGTGTGTGTGTTTGTCCGAGGCCCTTGCTGCCTGTGTTATCTCACAAGGAGACTCATTAACATAGAAATGACTCCAGGAAGAGAAGTACAGCGTTTCACCTCTGGTGAGAGACGGGAGGGAGGGAAGGAAGCTCGAGAAAGGAGGGAGGAGGAGTGACAGCACAGGAGGAGTGGAGGGAGAAAGAGAGAGAGAAAGGGAGAGGTGAGAGAGACTGTGGTAGGATTGAAATTTACACAAACTGTAGGGGGCTTGTTGGTTGGCATTAGTCTGGGCAACAAAGTACTTTTGTTGAGGGAAAAATGATATCTGTTACATGTTAATAGAGTAAACACTGTGTATAGCGATTAATATATAAGTCCATACAAGTCTTATCTGACCTTAAAGTTATAATTAATACTAATAATAATTAATAATAATTAATTATTATAATTTTCATAAAATCAAATCCCATTTTTGATACTACTTATGGTCTGCATTGCTCTGCAATAGACATTTAGTGTATTGACATTCAGTAATTTCCTCTCTATATAGCAGTTTATAGTGTTAGTGGCGGAGTCCACCATTCCTGCACTGGGTTAAAAATTACTACTTAATCCTATCTATAAACCATCATAATTTCATCTCATTGATAAAAGCCTCAACTTTTACTGTTCACTCTCTTTACACAATGTCAGATCTGTACAATAGTACAGCTAAAGCACACTGAACATTTCCTACCGCTGCTGGTTCACATTTAAAACTGCTGAAACAAAATATTTATTGTGAAGACGCTACAGGAAACCCAATGCATTTGTCACGACGGTTGCACTGACTGCGATCATTCATCAAATAACATGATTTACAAAACATGATGTAAAACATCCAAATGAGATGCAATGAGTGTATGCAGTTATTTTCCTTCTTATGTTCTATGTCATTGTCTATCTGCTGTGACTCCTTCTCCTTCTGAAAAGAAGCACAGTATTGACTGCTGACAGCAACCTTCCTTAAAGATACAGTATTAACTTCTATTAAAATCCTGATTACCATTTGGCTTATGACCCTGGTGTTGCTAGGCAGCAGGGGGTGGGGTCATGAGCCCATGTGGAGAAACGCATCATGGGAAATGCAGTTTGAAATCACTGAAGTGTTTTGCCCTTTCTCTCTGTCTATTGTTTCTCTCTCTTTTCACAATTCTCACTTTCCTCCCCTCTCAGTTATTGGCTGTACAACAGGAGGATGAGGAGAGGAAGACGGGGTGGTCCTTGAAGAGAGGAGGAGGACTGCAGGGTTTCTGCTCAGTGAGCTGGAACCTTCTCACGCCTCTGGCCAGTGCTCAGAGACTGGGAGGAAAAGGAGGAGGGCAGGCAAGACAAGAGGAAGAAATCAGAGGAAACGGAAAACCACAGTGAAATTAGAGAGTGAAAGATAAACTGTTTGGAGGAAGAGAGAGGAGGAGGAAGTGCAAGATGACTGACACAAATATTTTGCAAAGTGAGTGAGCTGGATACATTCCCAGTCAGAGGAGGAACATAACACACATATACAGTAGACACGTGTGCTTTTAGCAATAAAGAGTGAGTTTCTTTGAAATATTACAAGACCAGTTGATGAGTATTCATGTATTTATACATATATGCATTGGTGAGGATCACAATGTGTATAATTCATATCTTTGCATGTGGGTATGTGTGTGAATATGTTTGTATTTGTGTGTTTTACCAGATGGGAAAGACTCCTGCAGAGAGAGGACATATGGTGATGTGGCATGATTTTGGCGTGATGCAAATATGTCAAAACTATGATTTATGACTTAGACGTCCACAGACAAAGCCACGGGAAATTCTCTATGAAAGTGTATTTTGAAAGTGAGAATATGTCATATGTGTATTGCCTCATTTGGCAGCAGAAGAAAACATTTATTTCTGACCAGATTTAATTTCCAAAGATTCAAATATCATCTCCATTTTTTGGAAAATTGTGTTGAAAAAGTTAATGCTTCAATAATGTGTTTGTGTAAGAGAGTACACTTTCAGGAAGACACAAGGTCAGTGATAATGTGAAAGCGTTTCTAATGTGCGTGCATAATGAAAATGTGTGTAAGGTTGTTTGTATGTATGTGTGTGTGTTGGACAATGATTTGGCGAAAGACTGACAGTTAGATTGATTCATTAAGAGAGAGAGGAAGTGGAGAGTGAATGAAGGGGGAGACACAGAGAAAGAGATGTATCTTAATTGTGAAGGCACATGTCTGATGGTGTGAAAGTGTGTCTAATATGTTTGCCTAATGAAAATGTGTGTAGAGCTGCATGAGCGAGAGTGTAAAAGAGAGAGGAAGTGTGCGAGAAAGAAAGATAGTGTGAAATAAATCCAATAAGCTCCTCCGTCATGCTCCCCTCTTGAGCGTTTTTAAGATCCACTGAATGAAATAAATAAGATATTCTTTTGCTTTTGTCAATTTTCCTTTTTTCATCTCTCTCTCTCTCTCTCTCTCTCTCTCTCTCTCTCTAGTGTGCTGCACTGCCCTGCTGTGGTTCACTTCAGTCTCTATCTTCCCTTCATTATTTTCTTTCCATCAGCAAGAGCAGCTAGCTTCTTTGTTAGTCTAGTAAACCACAAAATAGGTGCAGAGCTAAAACATCACAACCATTGAGAACACATCTAATTGACTGTTGCTAAACCCTGCCCCCAACAGCAATTGTCCAATCATAGCTTAGCAAACACAACTAGGTATGGCAGGCTTGTCGAACTTTGAATTTCTCCGATGATGCTAGAAGATGCTAGAATGTTGTTACTGAAAAAGTCACCCAACGAAACTGGCATACTGAGCAAGCGTCAACATTTAAGTTAGCAGCTAGCTAGCTATGAAGGGTCAAAGTTAGGGTTGGGTTTAAAGACAGGGTTTGTGTTACATTTTGTAACTCATACGGTGAGTCACATTTTAATGTATAATGCATACAAGTACAGTACAGTAAAGTACAGTAGATTATTGCTGTTTGGCCTCATATTAATTCACTTCAGCGGCTTGTTGTAGCAGGGTTCATATAACCATCTGTGTGGAAGCTGTTACGTAGCTAACTGTAGTGATGTTATGTTCTGGGCCGAGGCTTCAAAGCGTGTGTCGAGAAATCCCCCGGAAGTTTTCTGTGAAGCGCGTATCGAGGCTTGACAATTTAGACAAATTAAGTCGTTGATGACATGCGAAGCCCCGCTGCCCGTCCGTACCACGTGACTGGTTTATGCAGTGGTTCGAATCTACACGGTTTTATTTTACATCCATGATCTACACGAGCACATTCACTGCTCTCTGCCCAGTTAAACCATTGCCGTGCTCCCACAAACACATGCTTTGTGTCATTTGTATGAGTACATTTAGTTTTTTGCTGTACAAGTACAAGTTTGGTTTTTATAGTTTCAAGTTTGTTTAAATTTTCCTTTATGTGTATTTGGTGGCGAGATGAAGCCTCATGAAGCATTGAAGCTTTCCAGCAAATTGGTTTGCAAACGGGTTAATTTCTAGAGGCTTCATTTGGTCACTATACCACCTGTTGGAGTGTAAAACAGGCAGATATATTATGATCCATGTGATCTATGTGATACACTGTATCAGAGACGGGTTCTGGCTGTATTTTGTGCCAGTAAAGATTTAGAAATAACAATGAAGAAAAAATAAATTTCCAGGTAATCCATTTATATTGAAATAGTGTGTATTTTCTGGTGGTGTAATATTATTAAAGGTCACGCATTTTCTAGTGGCAATGGTTTAACTGGGCAGAGGGCAATGAATGTGCTTGTGTAGATCATGGATGTATAATAAAACCGTGTAGATTCAAACCACTTCCTAAACCAGTCACGTGGTATGGACAGCCAGCGAGGCTTCGGATGTCATCAATGATAGTGGTGTGCGATCCACACGCATACAAACTTAGAAAACCCATCCATGCTGTTCTGAGTGAGATACGGTTTCTGAATGTATCCTGCATTCAGTCTCTGGGTGAGCTGTTCAAAATCTGCAGGGCCGTCTACGTCATCGGCTGAAACATTTGGTGTGTGCTAACCACTTTAGCTAATATCACATCAGCTAGCTGTTTCTCCAACTTCGGTCAGCACAAGGCAGGATTAGCCGTGAAACTTCTTCTAAACGAGGAGTTCTATACAATTTATTTTGTAGATTAGGGTGAACTTGTGTGTGTTGTAGCAGTGTTTTGCCATTGAGAACGAGGTGGCTAACTGATAGCAGTGCTAGCTTCTAGCTAGTAGGCCTTACCTAGCTACTGTGCAGTACCTAGCTACTGCACATATGTGACTCGCAACAAAGATAGTATAGAAGTGTGATGTCTTACTCTGTAGCTAAAACAGAGAGCTCAACACAGGGTCAAAAGAGGAGCTGCAGCAATGTGCACTACAACAAAAAGATGGTGTTTTTTGACAATTAACCCATGTAAACCTATTCTGGTACAACCTCTAAATGCAATCATGGACCTGAAAATGAGCATAATATGGGCACTTTAAATGGATGCATCATCAAATTGCTAAGTTGGAATTAATTCTTATGACCTTTAAGTGGTTTTGTGATTTTTTGATCCGCCCACCACTAATCAGCAACGTTATTTTTCTAAAACGATACAAGCCTAGATATGTGCTTCATGGAAAACTTCCGGGATTTCTCGACACATGCTTCGAAGCCTTGGCACAGAACGAAACATCACTAGTATTTGGCCACACTGTAAATAAATATGCATGCGTTGGAATTCAAGAAGTCTGCCTTGCCTTGCTCCGTCTCCATGTATAATGAATTATAAAGTAGATTATTGCTGCATTTGGCCTCATATTTATTAACTACAACGTTAGGTTGTAGCAGGGTTCAAATAAGCATCTGTTTGTTGACACAGTATACCTGTGTTGTCATGGCAGATACATTCAGTTTCAACATTCTAGCATCTACCCATTAGTCACATTAGTTGAAAGGCACATTTGACAAGAAATGAGACAATAAGAGACCTTTTAACATAATTTATTATTCTACAATCGAAAACATCACAATACACATTTTCTTATTGGTAAACTATTCACAAAACACATTCTTACTCTTCTTTTGCAATATCTTTGCTGTTCTCTGCATGTAAAAAATATCTTCAGGTTGTTAAACTATTGGCTGAAATCAAAGCAGAAATAAGTTCAAGAGGCAAGCATCAAATTTAAATTGTTCTAATAGCTCATCAGATTTCAAGTGTAATGTCAAGTAGCCTTGGCAAGGCTACAGACTGCAAGAGAAAAAGGGAGAATATATAAAGAGAAGCTGTATGGGACAAATCAGGGATAATGAGAGGATTATGATAAAGAATGGATTAGAGACAAGAAGGAGGGAAGTAAGAGAATAAAAACAAGTGGGAAATGGATCTTGAAGAGAAGAGAGGAGAGGAAAATGGTGGAGAGGATGAGCCAAGAAGAGAGAGGTAAAGGTCAAGAGAAAAGAAAATGAGGAAAGAAAAGACAATGAGGAAGCTGAGTGGGAGAGGAAGAAGGAGGGGGAAAGGTCAGAAGAAAAAATAAAATGACAGATGGAAAGGCGTGATCAAAGAAAAGGTCGGAAAGAAAGAAAGGAGTAAAGAAAAGAGAATGAGTTGGCACACGTTTAGGCCATTACTGTTCCCCCCTGCATAACCTATGACATTGTATGAGTGGGTGGCTAGAAGGTTAAACAGGTATTTCTTTTGTAAAATGTCATTATATTTTAGTCCTCAGATATTTTTTTGTTTTCTATTGCAACTCATATATATATATATATATATATATATATATATATATATATATATATATATATATATATATATATATATATATACCCCTAAACACACCCTAAACGTATCTGTGTATAAATGTAATTATGGAAATGGAAGACTCTTACCTCTAAAGACTTGAAACATATTTATATATGTACAAATGAAGCAGAACATGGCCATTATTATATAATATTTCATAAATAGGTAACAATGGCATGAAACATACTTTTATCATAAATTAAACCCTATTAATGTCTAATAAAGTAATTATCACAAACCAGTCTATCAATCAACACTTAATATAGGATAAATCCATATCATGTGGTACACGATATGAAAGAGAGAGATCATCACATGCATGCATAGTATAATTCCTTATAGTCCTGATGTGGGATTTTCAACACCATAACATAACCATAACAAGTAACTGGCTGATGATTGGGTTCTTAAAACACTGAGAATGGAGTGTCATGAGGAGTTTATATATGTGTTACTGTAGATGTGCGGTAGTTCTCATTTCATGTTGGCTCCCTCAGGCCTGGGGCTTTTAGCTTCGGTCTTTGCCAAAAAGAGAGCTTTCTTATAAGATTTGATTACTTATATTAAATTGTACAGTTCCTGACATACTGAATTACATGCATGCACACTCACTCACTCACTCACTCACACACTCACACACACACACACACACACACACACACACACACACACACACACACACACACACACACACACACACACACACACACACACACACACACACACACACACACACACACACACACACACACAGCTGTCGAGTGCTATTAAAGGCTTCAGGGTCTACGCCTCCCAACAGCAGATGTTAAGAGTAGGCGTGATTAACATTAAGAGATATTAACACCCTTGACCTGAGCAATACACAGCTCTATGCTTGAGAGAGGCCAACACACAAATGATTCTTTATATTTAACATTATACAACATCTAAACAAAAGAACAGGACTGCAGAGTCAGATCCAGTGAGTTTGAAAGGATCCTGTGTGTATATATAAATATGTACAATATATGCATATGTACTTATAGTAGGCTATACATGAGGGTACTGTTGTGCTGATTAGAGAAGGGGAAACATTCTAGGCCTGTGTAATGGACCTACAGTATATGTCTTGTGTGCCTCCAGGAGCGAACATTTCATTGTCCGCCTTGTTACGCTTGTGTGTGTGAGAGAGAGAGAGAGAGAGAGAGAGAGAGAGAGAGAGAGAGAGAGAGAGAGAGAGAGAGAGAGAGAGAGAGAGAGAGAGAGAGAGAGAGAGAGAGAGAGAGAGAGAGAGAGAGAGAGAGAGAGAGAGAGAGAGAGAGAGAGAGAGAGAGAGAGTGTGTGTGTGTGTGTGTGTGTGTGTGTGTGTGCGTGCGTGCGTGCGTGCGTACAGTATGGGGATGTAATGTGGTTTGAAGCTAGAAGGCAGATTTGCTGAATTTGAAATAATTGGCTTTATCCAATGAAGCCTTATAAACCCCACAGACACACACACACACACACACACACACACACACACACACACACACACACACACACACACACACACACACACACACACACACACACACACACACACACACACACACACACATGTTCATACATATGTTTATGCACACAAAACACAGCACTAACACAGACATACACACATGGGTGAGAAGGAAGGAAGTGCAAAATAAATTATTGAGAATAACAGCATTGCTCTTGTTATTATTGCTGTTTGTGAAATCACTCACTTGGGGGTTGTGAAAGCGGCTTTTCATTCTCTGTGTGTGCATCTGCCTGTGTGTGTATATCTGCTCTGAAAACTCTTTTCTACCAGTCCATCAGTGTGGCTAGTGTGTGTTAATTTCCAGGAGCCACATATTCAGGGTTAGTGTAGGAGAAGCCAAGGAAGTCATCCTGGTCCAGGTTCATGATGACGAGCTTGTCTGTCGGCGTCAGGTCCACTGGCATCTTAGTGAACTCCTTGTCAAAGTTACAGGTGTCCCGACGGTTTTTCTGCAGGTGCAGTTTATGAGATTATGAAAGGGAGAAGGTATGATGGGAGGAAGAATTGAAGAGAAGGAGGAAAAATAAAAATTGTTGGAAAAGAATGAAATGGATTGAAAAAGAGAAAACATTACTGTTAGATACCTAGTACAATATCATCTGCATAAAAGCGCAAGTGATTTTCATTTGAAATTTTTCCTTTGTTCATGTTAGAGGTAAATATTTTCAGATTGTTTAGTACACCGTCTCATTACAATTTCCTTACAAAGGCTTTGGCTTGTTGGCATGTAGATTCGTTAATGCAACTGTATTATTGTCAATATGACTCAGGACTATTGTTATAGGAATAATTCAGCATTTTGGAAAACACTGTTATTTGTTATCTTCCTGGGAATTAGATAGACGAGGATCAATAACACTCTCATATCCGTCTGTTCAATATGAAGCTGGAACCAGCAGCCAATTAGCTTAGCTTAGCCTAAATACTTGAAACAGGGGGAAACAGCTAGCCTGGCTCTGTCTGAAAGTAACCAAATCTGCCTAGAATGCGTTGGGAGGTGAAGACATGCTTTCTAGGGCTGGATATTGTTAAAAAATTAAGATATCAGTACCAATATTAGTACTCTTAAAGTGATACCGATATCAATAGAGTATTTAATTTAATACCTTTTTCTACTTCATTCATTACTCATCATGTGAATTGGAAGCATTTCGACATGCTGAACTGCCTACACCGTCAAATACACTGTGCTCGACCACAGACTGTATGGGTTTTAGCTGCTGTGGTAGCGGGCCAATCCTACGTCGCATTAAATTGAAGAATGCTTGCGGTGATTGACTGCGAGCAAAAACCATACAAATAGTAATTTCTTTGTAGATCTGGGTACAAAATGAATGCAGGAATCGTTTGTTGGTATCGTTTGACTGGAGAAGGTTCAATACAACTTGGTGTTGGGTTATTTCGGTCGATACCTTAAAGGTATTTAGTACCGATACTCAGCACTACCTCTTTCCAGTCTAAGCTTAGCTAATCGACTGCAGTATCTAGCTTCATGTTTATCATACAGACACTGGAGTGGTATCGATCTTCTTATCTAGCTCTCGTCAAGAAATTTCCAAAAATGTCAAACCATTCCATTAAGACAATTGGCTTTTGAAGTGTTGCCGTTGTTTGGGGCTACTTAGATTTTCATTTGATGATTACATAGAATGTTTTCAAAAAAACGAATGCAATATAAATGTAAATATCTTGCTGCAACAACCCCACCGAATCTCAGCAAATTTGTAATAAACATGATACAAATAAAATATAGTCAATATTTAATATGATGGAAGGGCAATTATTTTACCACCTGACAATGCAGGAAGCTGTGTGCTGTCAACACTATGACCCAGCATATTACACATATAATTTGTAGCATATAGAGTGAATTTAAAGTGCTGTCCTCGATTCAGACTTTTATGTTACTTCCCTTTTTTTCTCACCTGAATATCCAATCTCTCCAGCTAGCAGCCAATGTCTTTTAAAAAAATATTATCTCTATTATGCCAGGATATTTTTACAGCTCAACAATAAGCCTCCTTTTGTCAACTGTGACAGGTACAAGACTACAGAAGACATACCACACCTGACAAGAACAGATGTAGGCACAGGTGCCTGGATGTGCTAAGCAATGGAGTGAATCTACAAAAATGCAGCTTTTCTTGAGTTTCAACACTGAAAAATAGGACAGCTGTATATTCTGTCTGCCTGCTTCGATGGCCCATGGGCCCACCAGCTGTGGGAGGAACCGCTGGGGTCGGGTGCGCTGCCACACGGGTGGCGGTGAAGGTCAGGGGCCTCGACGGACCAGACCCGGGCAGCAGAGGCTGGCTCTGGGGACGTAGAATGTCACCTTGCTGTGGGGGAAGGAGCCAGAACTTGTGCGTGAGGTGGAGCGCTACCAGTTGGATCTGGTGGGGCTTACCTCTACGCACAGTCTCGGTTCTGGAACCGTACTCCTGGAGAGGGGTTGGACTCTTTTATTCTCCGGAGTTGTCCAGGGTGTGAGGCGCCAGGCAGGTGTGGGGATACTCACAAGTCCCCGGCTGAGCGCCGCAACGTTTACCCTGGTGGACAAGAGGGTCGCCTCCCTACGCCTGCGGGTTGTTGGGGGGAAAACTCTGACTGTTGTTTGTGCATATGCACCAAACAAGAGTTCAGAGTATACGGCCTTCTTGGAGACCTTGAATGGAGTCCTGTATGGGGCTCCGGAGGGGGACTCCATAGTTCTGCTGGGGGACTTCAACGCACATGTGGGCAATGATGGAGACACATGGAGAGGCGTGATTGGGAGGAACGGCCTCCCTGATCTAAACCAGAGTGGTTGTCTGTTATTGGACTTCTGTGCTAGTCATGGATTGTCTATAACAAACACCATGTTCGAACATAGGGATGCTCATAAGTGTACTTGGTACCAGAGCACCTTAGGCCGAAGGTCAATGATCGATTTTATAATCGTTTCATCTGATCTGAGGCCGTATGTATTGGACACTCGGGTGAAGAGAGGGGCGGAGCTGTCAACTGATCACCATCTGGTGGTGAGTTGGGTCAGGGGGTGGGGGAAGACTCTGGACAGACCTGGTAAGCCCAAACGGGTGGTGCGGGTAAATTGGGAACGTCTGGAGGAAGCTCCTGTCCGACAGACCTTCAACTCACACCTCCGGCGGAGCTTTTCGTGCATCCCTGTGGAGGCTGGGGGCATTGAATCTGAGTGGACAATGTTCAAAGTTTCCATTGCTGAAGCTGCGGCAGGGAGCTGTTGTCTTAGGGTCTTAGGTGCCTCAAGGGGCGGTAATCCTCGAACACCGTGGTGGACACCGGTGGTCAGGGAAGCCGTCCGACTGAAGGAGTCTTTCCAGGATATGTTATCCCAGAGGACTCCGGAGGCAGTTGCAAGGTACCGAAGGGCCCGAAGGACTGCAGCCTCTGCCGTGAAAGAAGCAAAGCAGCGGGTATGGGAGAAGTTCGGAGAAGACATGGAGAAGGACTTTCAGTCGGCACCAAGGCGCTTCTGGAAAACCGTCCGCCACCTCAGAAGGGGGAAGCGGGGAACCATCCAAGCTGTGTACAGTAAGGATGGGAATCTGTTGACCTCAACTGAGGAGGTAATAGGGCGGTGGAAGGAGCACTTTGAGGAACTCCTAAATCCAGCTGATGCGCCCTCTTTGTTTAAGGCAGAGCTGGAGGATGATTGGGGATTGTCGTCCATTTCCCTGGTGGAGGTCACTGAGGTAGTCAAACAACTCCACAATGGCAAAGCCCCAGGGATTGATGAGATCCGTCCAGAAATGCTGAAAGCTCTGGGTGTGGAGGGGCTGTCTTGGTTGACACGCCTACTCAACATTGCGTGGAAGTCTGGGACAGTGCCAAAGGAGTGGCAGACCAGGGTGGTGGTTACCCTGTTCAAAAAGGGGGACCAGAGGGTGTGTACCAATTACAGGGGTATCACACTTCTCAGCCTCCCTGGTAAAGTCTACTCCAAGGTGCTGGAAAGGAGGGTTCGGCCAATAGTCAAACCTCAGGTTGAAGAGGAACAATGCGGATTCCATCCTGGTCGTGGAACAACGGATCAGATCTTTACTCTCGCAAGGATCCTGGAGGGAGCCTGGGAGTATGCCCATCCAGTCTACATGTGTTTTGAGGATCTGGAGAAGGCATATGACCGGGTCCCCCGGGAGACTTTGTGGGAGGTGCTGCGGGAGTATGGGGTGAGGGGGTCCCTTCTCAGGGTCATCCAATCTCTGTATGACCAAAGCGAGAGCTGTGTCCGGGTTCTCGGCAGTAAGTCGGACACGTTCCAGGTGAGGGTTGGCCTCCGCCAGGGCTGCGCTTTGTCACCAATCCTGTTCGTAGTATTTAAAGTGAAGGAGTTTAAGTACCTTGGGGTCTTGTTTGCGAGTGAGGGGACAATGGAGCGGGAGATTGGTCGGAGAATCGGCGCAGCGGGGGCGGTATTACATTCAGTTTATCGCACCGTTGTGACAAAAAGAGAGCTGAGCCAGAAGGCAAAGCTCTCGATCTACCGGTCAGTTTTCGTTCCTACCCTCACCTATGGTCATGAAGGCTGGGTCATGACCGAAAGAACGAGATCCAGGGTACAAGCGGCCGAAATGGGTTTCCTCAGGAGGGTGGCTGGCGTCTCCCTTAGAGATAGGGTGAGAAGCTCAGTCATCCGTGAGGAGCTCGGACTAGAGCCGCTGCTCCTTCACGTCGAAAGGAGCCAGTTGAGGTGGTTCGGGCATCTGGTAAGGATGCCCCCTGGGCGCCTCCGTAGGGAGGTGTTCCAGGCACGTCCAGCTGGGAGGAGACCTCGAGGAAGACCCAGGACTAGGTGGAGGGATTACATCTCCAACCTGGCCTGGGAACGCCTCGGGATCCCCCAGTCAGAGCTGGTTAATGTGGCTCGGGAAAGGGAAGTTTGGGGTCCCCTGCTGGAGCTGCTCCCCCCGCGACCCGACCACGGATAAGCGGACGACGATGGATGAATGGATGGATGCTTCGATGCTGCTGGTGTGTGGGTTTACATAGAAAATAACAGAAACAAACACAGCACCCTCCTCTTATCCTGTCTTTGCTGTGATGGTCCCTTTTGTTTATGCTATTTGTAGTCAGGGCACAAACTTGATGTGGTAATGATTTGCTAACGTTAGGGTGCTACAAGTAGCACCTGTATGAATGATGACAGACAAAAGGAACATACAAGATAGATACAAAAGATGCATGGATATGATGAAACAGGAAGAGGAGTAGACATCTCGTGCCTTGAATAAAGTTCAAGTAAAAGAATCAAAATGCCAAGTGGCGGCTGGCAACCCATACTAGAAAGATCTCAAAACAAAAACAAAAAAATATACTGTATATTTAATATATTTTAGAAAAAAAGGGGGAGAGTGAGTAGAGGAAGTGCAGATAGAGATATGAGATAATATACTAAGAAAGAGGAATAAAAGAAAGATGCTCAGCGACATGAAAGAAGACAATGAAAGAGAGAGAGAGACCGGAGTAGAGGCAACTGTGACTTTGTGAAGGATGTGATGGAAATCTCTGTGTGTGTGTGTGTGTGTGTGTGTGTGTGTGTGTGTGTGTGTGTGTGTGTGTGTGTGTGTGTGTGTGTGTGTGTGGAAGAACAGGGTTTCTCTGGGGCATTGTTAATGCTTGGCTCAGTTGGTGGATGGACAGAGGAAAGAAAAGATTGAGCTGGGTGTAAAAGATGGAGGAGTGTACAGTATGTTAGTAAGTGGGGGAGGGGCAAGTTAGATGTGGTAAAAGAGAATGGCTGCCATTTGATTCACCGACACTGACATATTCGTACTTTTGGCAAGTTAATTCTTATTGGGACTACCCATGGTATAGGCACTCATGGTGCTGTTAGGC
The DNA here is from genome assembly GCA_023631565.1 of Gymnocephalus cernua. Lineage (NCBI taxonomy): Eukaryota > Metazoa > Chordata > Actinopteri > Perciformes > Percidae > Gymnocephalus > Gymnocephalus cernua. The sequence continues at coordinate 7,714,839 of CM042441.1, forward strand.
TCTGTGTGTGTAACACCAAAGGAAAGGTTGTATTCACACACACAGTTATATCGCTGAATGCCATATATGGCCTGGAGGATGTTCTCCAAAGAAGGCGAGTGAGGAGAAGCATAGACTGTGTGTGTAAGATTGTGTGTGTGTTATGTCATTTGATTTTGCTAAAACTTGTGGAGCAGGATTGTTTAGGAGCATACTCCATATACTTTATGACCAGGACAGGTACAGATTTGTGATACCTGACGGCTCGTTTAAAGGTACAGTTTCTGAATACGGGCTGTGTGCACTTCTCTATGGATTGAGCGTTTTGATACTTTCACAGTATTTATGTAACATCTTGACCTGTTTTATAATAAAAAAGAAATGGATCTTGCTTTTCGCAATATGGGACCTTTAATCTATATGCTCTGTTTCTACGTAGATCTCTCCAGAACAGAAAAAAGCATTAGATTATGACTCATTGGAAACATGTGTGTGGGCCTTTATGTCATGTTCATGTCATAAAATAGTTATCGTAATTACATGTTTCCAAGTTGTAGATGGCGTTTACTTCGACATCTAAGTCATAATTAGGACCGGGAAAGCTCCAATTTCAACTTGGCATGTCTTAAAACCAAGCAAATCTATCGTTCAATATAATTAAATCTAAATTTAATGAATATGGTGTTATATTAGCAAGAGTGTACAAAATCTGTAATGAAATAGCTGTTTTGAGTTGTCCGATGACGTGGATGCTCACATGTCATTAACATGGGGCTCTTTCACATGTCTACCATCATACTGTATATGGCATGAATGTGGCATTAGGTTTTCCTCTCTTTGTTCACTCTCTGTACACTTTTTTATGTTTAATGTAGAAAAAAATAATGTTGCCAAACATATTGGTGAAAATCTGATTTTGAAGCGCAAACACTCTGCACATATAGCATTTATTTATCTATTTGTTACTTTGAAGGACTGTGTTTCAACTGCTCTTTTGCTTTTTTGGTTTTAACTTGTCAGTGGAAGGATATTCTCAGCTGTGCTTACCACAAGAGGACCCTGTTCACTGGAAACTGAGGTGACCAGAGTCCTCTTGCAGAAAGAGGCAACACTAATTCTTAATGTGTGTGGACCATTAAATGTGGGCTAAATTATTGTGGGCAGATTTAGTCCAGAAAATATTTTTTTCAGGAAGTCAGTGAAAACAATATATAATCACAGATACATAGAATCATGAGATAAAGTGGGATAAAGAGAGCTGCAGAGAGGGAGAGAAGGAAATGGATCAAATAAAAGCTGGCCACATAAATATTTACATCACTGAGCATGTAGCGGTCACAGAAAAAAACACACAAGGGTGATCTCAGAAAATCCACAACCATAAATACATCCGTAGAGTCAAGAGTCTGGCTGATTCTACTTTTTGACAAGAGCTAGGCAAAGGAAGGTGGGGTCAGAAACAACAATGAGAGAGACAGAGAGGGACAGGAGAGCTTTCAAAATCACATGGAACCACAAACCAACGTTGCATCTCCTACCTTCATCTGCTAACTCTCCTGAGAGGGGCTCCCTCCATCCACAGGGACACACCTGCCACAGCTGGCCCAGATCCACCTCACGTTCCTGGGCATGATATTCACTAGAACACCTCGTCTCAAGAGAGGCCTGGTACAACACTTAAATAGTGCTGTAATTTCCTTTCCAAATGATATATCAGAGATATATAGTATATATAATATAGTTTTATTTAACGTTGTCAATCCACAGTCAGTACAAACTCCTACTATGTAGTCAAACGTCATTAAAATTAACAGAACTTTATTTTTAAACTGTAGTGGAAATCCCAAAGTTTCCAAAGATAACAAATTTGTCATTTTGGAGAGATGTGTATAACAAACAAAATTGATGGAATGGGGCAGCAATAAAAAACACAAAGTCTTGGGTTTGAATATTTCACTCAGTGTAAACTGTATAATAATATAGCTTTGATGAAAAGATGGAACAAGCTGATACATAATTTATGGTGTTGTCAGACAGCGTGGAATAAGATTATTTTATAACCTTAATCCCATTTAAGTGGAAAAGGGCGGACACTGTACATTAAAAATACAAATGCACACCTACATATGTGTTTTTAATGGAGGTTGATTAGACTTGAAGATGTGGGGAGCTATGCTGGAATAAATAGAGTAGAATGAAATAACAGTCTGGTCATACATTTCTTCTCACCATGTTTATAATACTAGAGCCCCTTTCACACACGCACTGCAATAATGAAATTATTTAGACATTACCCAAAGAAGCTGCATGTGAGAATGCAAATGTCCGAAAATCAGTTAGACCGGACATTAAACAGCCAGCGCCCTCGTACGTCAGTGTAATGACCGATTGAGCTCATATGTGACTAAAGCAGGTCGTTGTGTGGAGAATTCACAGCGAGCGAGTGAGCGTGTCGATGACGTTTCTAGGTGAGAAGAAGGGTGATTTACATGAAGACACCAACTGACGTCTAACTGGGGAGATGACAAGATTCGGGAACTTCTGTCAGTTAGGGGCAGACATCGAAATCGTCAAACAATGTCAAGGAACAGCAAGAGACTCGGTTGTTTATGACCAAATTATGAACAGACTACACAGCCGTGGTGTAATCCAGGTCATATCCTGCACCCTGCACGCTCTTCGGGTGCCACCCTTCGCCTAAACCAAACAAAGTATATTTCCAGTATGTGAGTACGCATCTGACACTGACAATCTGCTGTTTTGTGCTGCATGTGATGTGTGAAAGGCCAATTCGGACACTGTCCAGGGTTCATATGAGAAAACAGTTTCATGGAGCTAACATTTGCTTACTTAGCTACCTAGCAACAGCTGATGACAGCGAAAGTTGTCATTTTAGCCAACGATATCAATGATCGCTGGCACAAAATGAGAAATCCTGCTGTTATTTACCTGTCTGAAATCAAGGAGCCATTATGACATTGCAGCAGTAACTAACAGGGAGGCGGGGCTTAGCAAATGTCAGTTAAAATCACCATCACCATTTTTCTGATGGGTGTTGTTATCTATCAGTATAGTTTGAATACAGCATAGTGGTCCCAAATATGCTTTCATTATCAAATCCGGAAAGAATATTCTAGGAAATGTTATTCATCCATGCCAATACTCACTATTGCTGATCGATAAACTGTCAAAATCAATGTCACTCAACTAATGACTTGCAGTTAATACTGTTTATCTGACTGGAAACATGAACACAAACGTCCCAAAACCTTGTAAATCCACTGTGTACACAGCTAAAGACCATGCATGCAGTTATTTATCACACACACACACACACACACACACACACACACACACACACACACACACACACACACACACACACACACACACACACACACACACAGCTGCTAGCCATGTAGGCCAGCTCATAATGTGCTCCATCTCATCATGCTTCAATTGCAGTTACTGCTGGGAGGCAGAGAGACAGAGATATGGACAGAAAAAGAGAGAAAAAGATGCAGCAAAGGACATGGAGTGAGATAAATATCAGTGGCCCTTGGTATAGATGTATAGATAGAAAACTTGGAATATACAGCAGCATCAGGGCAAACGTTTTTCAAGTCACTGTGTTCCAGAGGCAGTGTTGTTAATAGAGAAACATGACTGAGTCTTTAATTTAGTCTTTGCCTCTATACACCTCCCTTCTCTTTCTCCCTCTCTTCTGCCTTCCTGCCTCACCCCCCCCATCAACCTCTCTCTCTCTCTCTCTCTCTCTCTCTCTCACCCCATCTCTTTTCAGTAACGAGAGGATTAGCAGGAGACGAGCCTATGTCAGCTGAGGATGCGGGGAGAGTGGGAGGCACAGAGGAAAGGGGAGGTGAAGAGGAGAGGAGGGTGAATGAAAGGCGGTATCGAATGCTGACCTGTTTTGGGCTGATAAGCGCAGGCTGCTTTGTGCTGAAGCCACTGGCTTTAATTTGGGGGCTGCAACATTTGGAATTAATTATCACACACACTCCAGCACTGCTGCAGCTTACTGTGTACATGGCTATTACATCCACTCCAATACAAACTTTATACAGCTTATGTGCTGGAAGTTACTGTTACACGGGAGTTTGTATTGCTGTTATGATAAATTTGCATAAAATACAGCTGCACCACAATGTTAGTATATGGTTAACAAAGAGGTATGTAGGGTATGCCTTCTGTTAAGAAATGTATGGGCAACAAAGCAACAAGAAGCTGTTCTTTTTCAGCACTAAAATATAAAGAACAGCTTGTAAAACGTATAAGCTACAAGTTGAAGTTGAAAGCAGTAACCACAGAAATGCTTCACTGAATACATTTCATTCCACACCCAAAGTCGGGGTGAAAACTGACTCTTCAGCCATTTGCTAAGAATTACTTAATTATCTATTATCTGACAATATCGATCCTGGATGTTCTTTTAGCTTGACTGCTAATCAGCTGGCTAATTAGTTGACGACGCAAAAGTTCATAAACTTTGTCACTTAACAAGAATAATTATCTGCTCAATAAAATGAAAATGAGACAAAAACTAACTTTCAACAGTGTGACATTAAAGCGAAGTATTCCAGACAATTTTTAGTTTCCACATGTATAAATATCTGAAAACAGACTTAACAGCTAGCTTAGCTCTGTCTCCACAGGAAGTCGCTGCGCCGGGCCAGAAACATGTCCACATACCTCCACGTAAAAACACAAGTTTCTATTTTTACATTTCCATTTGTGTACTGGACAGAGCCAGGCTAGCTGTCGAGGCTAACAATTTAGCATGTCAGCAAGCAGGTAACATAATGCAGGAAATGCAAAGGCATAATGACAGAGGAAAACGATAAGACCGTTGGGAATATCAACATTTGCAAAGAAAAACTCTATGCGACTAAAATTACATTATATTAATTTACCATCCACCAAAAAATTTACTTCCATGGCCTTCACCATTTCTGGAAACGTCAGAGCATTCCGAAAATTTCCACCTATGAGGTTGTGAATACAAGAGGAGGTCATTCATATGGACTCTTCTCATGAACACGGTAAACATGACCCCATTTGAAGGCAGTATTCATGCTAATTTAAGCTTACCATCCCCTTACAGCTTAGATCGGGCCCAAAAAATCAAGCCCGACCCTACCGAAGCCCGTGCACGTTGTGTCCGAGCCCGGCCCGGCCCGACACATTAACTGTAATTATGAGCCCGAGTCCGATTTAAACCCGACAATGTTTTAATACGTGGGCTGTTCTCAACTACAATTCAGAGTTGTTGGAACTACAGAAATCTGTTTAGAATTATCTTAATGAATAATGCAACAAGGACGAAGCATCTAAACTGCGTTGTTTGTTTAAAAGGAAATGGATCAGAATGAAGAAACGTAACAAAAAACCTCGACCCATAGCTCCCTCAGCCGAATAGTGTGGGTAACAGATCAAGGCAGCAACATAATCAAAGCCCTGGAACCATATAGAAGACTTTCTTGTCTCGATCACCTAATTAATACTGTCCTTCGCCACGGTCTGCATGCTGACGCTCTGGCCGACAACAGTGCTGCAGATGGGGGAGAAATGATGTAGCACCTCTCACTCAAGTCAGTGCAGGACATGCACCCAGAGCTGGTTTTTAGTTATAAACATTTCATTACAACACCGGGCTGACCCATAACCCATTGTGAATATCTGGTCTGAGTTAAAAAGCAACAGCCTTTTTAGGTGGGACATGGGCGAGGTTTGTCAAACAGTAAAAATGGTGTAAGTTGTGGACAGTCACAGCCAAGTATCCTATTATTACTTCAGACAAACGCTTAAACAATATTAAGAACTCTGTAAGCCAGATGTCACACTCTTCTGGTCACATGCTTCGACAATCCGCCCATATGGAAAGAACTTAAAGGTCACGTTGACTAAGGACATTTGGTGTGTTATACACGCTGTTTTCCATCACATTGTGCCACGGCTAAGAAACCCTGCATCCAGTAACCCCTATTAAAATAAAATGTGCAGCTAGTCTGAGCAGCAGCAGCTCGACTACAGTGGATTGCGATCAGCTTTAGAGGCGGCGTGAAGCGGCTGAGTGGCTCAGCAGGGCTGTGTGTATGTAGGCCGTGTTCTGCATGTTTTTCCTTTAAGTCATCAGACCTACGCTCCCCCATCAGGGAAAGGCTCTTATGATAAGTGGCAGCCATGAAATATGCACAGCCTGTCGTAGCCGCCTGCCCCGCTTCACAGAGCCTTGTTTTGCTTCCTTGTCCCCTCCCTTTCTCCTTTCCTCTGTCTCTTCTTACTACCTCCTCCTCTCTCCTCTGTTCATTGTTGAATTGCTTCCCTCTTCTTCTCTTTCACCTGTATTCCTTTCTTTAACCCTCCATCACTCTAATCTCTTTCTCCTTTTCTTTACTCACCACAGCAACATTTTTTTAATCACATCAAAATGTACACAGTGAACATCATATAAACACAAAAACAACAGCAAACACCCCCTAACACATCTTTTAAATCCTTTATTTTAGATATGCCTGTTTTTCCTGGAAAATAATAATAATAATTTTGGCGCATGGAAAGCATTGTGTTAGCACACACAACAGTAGCTTGGATCACACTTTGGAAGCTATGCGGACACAGAAAACATAAATCACCCTAATATGTTAATTGTATATAAATCCTAACTAATAAAAAGGTAAAACAAAAGCATTTTTCATGCAGAGTTGATTTTGCTTCTCCTTCAGCAGGAAGGAATCATATGTAGAAACAAAACCACAAATAAGTAGAGTAAGACTCTCGTCCTTTACAATAATATAATGACCACATGGTGTAAATATCAACATTTGACACAGTTATATGTTTATGTTTATGTATATATATATATATATATATATATATATATATATATATATATATATATATATATATATAGTTATTTGTAGTTGTTATAATACAGGTGACACTGACCGTAATAAATATTGACATTGGAGGTACGGCACAGATAATGGAACACAGATTTTGCTTTAGGTCATAAAAACACTGTTGTTGCATTTACATTCAGTCTCACAGTGGACAGACAGGACCAACGTTATCCAGATTTTAGTTAAGACTGTCCTTAAATCAGGGACTTTTCCGCCTCATCCATTAATCCAATCAAAATGTCAAAGTTACTTCAGGGAACAGCTCTCAATGCCATCAAAAAGGATAATGCAAATATGCATTACAAGGTGCTGTGTGTGAAAATATGTTGATCAGTAATTAGACAACTAAAAGAGAACTAAGCCAACGCATGGTTTTCAAGTCTAACTTCTTGGCATTCCCAAACAGGGATCGGGCCTTTGCTCCCTCAGCTTTCAGCTAAACCTTCATGTGGCCCACTTATAAGCAGAGCACAAATCACCACAGTCCTGCAAAAATGATCTCTTTCAAATGTTTCAATTCTTTTTTAAATTGCAAATGACATTTTTCACTTGATGTTATGATATTCTAAAGCTTATGCCACATTTGAGTCAAACTGTCTTTTTTTAATCTACAAATATAACTGTAGTTATCAGACAATTGTGTGTGAAGATCCATTGCCTTCTGCAATAAAGTTGCAGCAAATACTTTAGGAAAGCCTGAATTACAAATATTCTGTTTTGAAAAAATCATTATATTCTAATTCACTATCGATCACAATGGATACATTGATCCCCCCTCAACTTCCAGTCACTTCCATACTGCAGATATTCTAAGATATCAGTTACTATCGTCATGATAGTGCCCATGCTTGTGGAAACCACAGTGACTCCCACGCCTGGTAGCATGAAAGATAACTGTTCAATTGAAATACCTGTATGACACTGTGGCTAGATTCTTCTTCACCTGCAGATATTGTATAACTTCATGCCATTATGACTGATAAACATCAGTAAACCTGAATAGAAAAAAACTGATGCCCCTCTGTGATAAAAAGAGGAGTGTGATATGAGGAAGCACTTCAGCCACTTCTACATGTTAGCTGCACTGAAACGTATAAGATACTGCCATCTTTCTCTCTGGCCGGATAAATATGCCCACCAATGAGCTTCATAACCTCACAGCCTCTTGCATGTGAATTAACTACAGTCCAAATCAGAGCCTTCTGAAGGTTGGTTCAGTACCAATGCTGCCTTCCTGTCAACAAGATTATTGCTACCTAGAGGAAACAAGAGACAAAGCACATACATTGTCCTGCTTCAGAAGGCCTAGCTTTAACCTGTGTCCCCAATTGCTACTGCTGTGGGCTAGGATGATCATTTTTTATTGCACATGGAGATGGCTATTTGAAAGACACCAATCACATTAAGTTGAGCCTTTCCCGCATAACCAAAAAACTAGATCAGAAAGGTACAGCTGCATGAAATATTGGAACGCAGTTTGAAATCCAGTGGCCTTTTTTTTCTACCACAAATTTTCCCCAGGCTTGGGAACTTTTTTGAAATGCTTTGGGACTGAACCTGCATTTTGAAAGCAGGAATACATTTTAGTTTCCAGGCCATAGAAAACATCTCTAGTACTGAGGTGGTGCTATCCAGGAACTATCGAGGTGGACTTTGCAGTACTTAATGTCATTAATGATTCAAACACAAGGTTTAAGACACTAACCTGTATACAACTTTCATTAAGACTCCATGTAAGCACTAATTTTCTCTAGTATCACTACTCTCTTGCTAACATCGAAACCTAATATTATTTGCTAATTGTTTAAATTTCAGTATCATGCATTCCTTCTTCTGTACTTCCATCCTTTCTCTTTTGCGACTTGTGGAGCCACTGGTTGGAAGTAAAGTGGATCATACCAATACTGCTTGATATGAGGGGGTGCAGACACTTACCATGCAGACAAATGTAAACACAAGGCCAGGCAAGGCGCTGGGAATGCAGGTATTGATACACATACAAAAATGCAAAAGCAAACGTGCATTTTCATTCACATTCACAGTACTTGTTCGCACACATATAAAACATACATGTGCACATACATTCGTTGTTAAACGCCTGCTATCTGAATCATGCTTTTGTAATACACAAAGAAACTAACTGCTAGTCTCTTTCATTGCTTATATACTAGATACCGTAACAGAAAATGAGAGTATAAGAAGTAGTATTATCTATTTAATGGACTCAAAGCCTATGTAAGGACTACATTTCCCAACAGCATTTTACCATCAGGATCCCAGAGCTCAACAGGAAATAAGACACATGGAAAATCTGATATTTGTGGTCTTTTGTGACACAAATCTTCCATTACCTCAATGGGTAAAATAATACACCACATTTCTTTTTCTTTTTTTAATAATACATATTTCAAAATCCATAAAAACCAGCCAAACAATGGCAGCAGAGAGATGCAGAGATAAGATGCTAAAATGCTGCTGGGAGACAAAGTCCAGGGCTATAATTGATATAGAAACTCATGCACAAGTATGTGAAGCATTCCAGTTTTAGCTAAGATAAGGATAAACGTACAGACACTACTACTATTACATATTGAATAAAAAGCACACCAGAAGTACAGGCCAAACTCAGAATGTGCTGAAGTAGTCGAGGAATGACTAAAAGAAAAGTTAAATCACAATTTCCACCAGAAAAAGTAATAAAATTGAATCCTAAAGCTATGTTACATGTGAATTATGCTATTGTGTATTTGTGTGTGCTGGGGGAATCATGACTTGACTACTAATCTGTAGTTAGGTTGTAAATGAACTGCAATTGTGACAATGCAATTCTTTTTTCTAAGAACCATTTTTGTCCCTTAATTTAAAGTTTGGATTTGAAGGGTCACCATTCATTTCTAATCCTCATTCTGATGAGGTCTGGTAAATTAATCACACTTTGTTCACACTGAGCAACAAGATTGTGGTGAATCACACTTCCAAGCTTCTTCTTTCTCAAAAACAAAGCTTGGAGAAAGTCAATGACTCTAGCTTAGTAACATTTTGACCATGTAGAAGCATGGATAAATACAGAATTTGTTAGATTTTCCGGAGCACTAGAGTGCTACATGCATTCAGGCAATTGTATACTGCACATGCACCCTCAGAAGAAGCAACCTGATCTCACAGAATTCTGTGAAATGAACACGGCCCCTTATCTCAAAATCTGTGGCAGTTTCACGGAATCGCTGGAAATTCCGTGATGGGCCCACGGAAGAATTCCGTGAAATGAACACGGCCCCTTAAGTTAAGGAAAAGGTCGTGGGCTTACATTTCCATGACAAGCGGGACAACAATGGGACGGTTAGGTTTAGTACAAGAAGAAAGCGACAGTTGGGTTTAGTAAAAGAAAAAAGCAACGGTAGGAAACGTGACACGCGGGACACGATCCCCGGTCTCCTGGGTGAAAGTCCTGTGTTGTTTGACCCATCCACCACGCCAACCAACCTCCCTATCCAGATTTCCGGCCTTTCATACTACTCGCTACAGTAGTCGCTCTTAATGCTACGTCATCTTCTCATTGACTTTACATTGTACATTGTTTTCCGTGGTGGCCACATGAAATTTTCACACATTCCGTGCTACCACCATGTAATGCGGTGTTAACAGTTCATGATCATTTCACGGAATTCTGTGAGACCAGGCTGGAAGAAGCCAACACATCACCCAGGTTGTAGCAGCAGTGTGAACAAATGTGTGTTTATGTGTTATTGTTTATATGGCATTTCTATGTATCAATTTAAGTCATGGCTTCTGGGTTCCTGTAACTGCACAAATCATTTCCAGGATATTTAAAAATGATATGTTTGTGTGTTTCTATGTGCCGGGGTACACAGGGTTGATACTGCGAAAAATTATTATGTATACGCTTGTGTGTGTGTGTGTGTGTTTATGTGTCCGTGCGGGAGCTGAAATCAAGCCTGCTCGGCGGCAGGGGTGGTAGGGGCAGTTCCTGGGAACTCAGGGTTGATAAAGGAGAATCCCTGGAACTCGTCCTGGTCCAGGTTCTGAATCACTTCCTCATCGGGAGGGGTCAGCACCGGCGGGTGGCGTGTGAAAAAGCGGTCAAAGTTCTCGGCATCCCGTCCACACTGTTGAGGAGGGTGGGAGGGGGTAGGGTGGGGGGGGGGGGGGGGGGGGGGGGGGGTGGGAGGGGGTGATGGAGTACAAGGAGAGGGGTGGATTGGGAAGGGGATGAGTGGGGATGGAGAGGAATGGATGGATTGGGGTGGGGTTTAGGGAGAAAGAGAGGAAAACAAAAGAAGGGGAATGGTGGGTTGAACCAGGGTGTGAGATGACATTACTTGAACATGGTTTCAAATATCAGTAGTTGGGTGGTGAGCTTGATTCAACTCTCCATGTGTGTTCGCTAAAAAGGTAATGCTTTATTACCTTTAAAGTGATGCAAAAATACCACTCTCAGGAGAGAATAAATCAAGCAGGCCTTGGGCATATGCTTTCCTTTTTTAAATATTTGAAACATATTCAACTACAATTTTAAAACAGAACAAGGTCACACTCAAACGTCCTGTGGCAGTGCACTACATTGGATCGGTCGTGCTAAAGTGTAATGCATGGAGCTGTGACGTTTTGGTATGGAGCATTTAACTCAAAAAGCATCCCACCATGGCTGTAAGTCAATATTCAAAAATAATTTTCCTTGGTATTGCAGCTAGATTTTTTTGGGATGTTATAGTTGGATTTAATTGGAATTTCTAAATAGTTGCACAAGAAAAGGCTCAAAGCCATTAGATGATTATGGTGTAATTGAGGGTTAATTATATGCTGCAGCTGTGGAGACCTGCTGAGATATGATAAACCAAATCAGCAGCCAGCTAGTATGGAAAAGAGCATTTTTAGATATTTGCTCAGAAGCCGCACAATTTGAGAATTTTTTTTATTGACTTTCAAGATATTCTATACATGACCATTAAGCCGTCATATTGAAATTACATCTACTAATTGAAAATGCTGTTACTATTTAGAGTACAAATTTAGCAATAGTAGAAGATCAACTATCACTATCCAATCAAACTCTTGGCTACTTACTTAAGAAGTGACAGATGATATGATGAAATCATCTCAAACAGTATTGCGCAATTCACATTAGGTAGAATGTGTTTTCTCAAGAAGCAATTTGGAAAAAAAAAGTCATTGCTCATTTCAGTCCACTTCATTTCCTCGTTCTAAACCACTGGGCAAACAAAAAGAGCTTATATACTCGAGAGTTGCGCGTCCGTCTAAGTACATAAAACAAGTTATTAATTTGAAAACTATATTTTCCCGACAGTATGCCTCACGGGGACGTTGGGCTGAGCTATTTCGTTTTTTCCCCCATCTCCATCACTGCGCTGAGCTTTAATTAACACAACAAGGATTCAGTGTCCTCTGACAACATCACCCAGAGGAAAACTACAAACTCATTAAAGCTCTGTAATTTGCAAAACCAAATGAAATTAAGCCAGACTGCTTATAGTTTGGGGAAATATGTGAAATGAGAAATACATCAGGGTCAAATTGTATTTGCAGCTAATTACTTGCGTTTGCTTTAACCTGTTTGGGGAACCAGATGGAAAGAATTCGCCACATAGGGAAATTCATTTAGAGCCACAAAGTTTTGAAGTATCAATTCAGTAAAAACACCTTAGCCAATAATTTGTCAGCTGATGTGGTAAGCATCTCACATATTATACCCCCATTAAAGGCTAACTACTTTTTTAATACTAGGGATGCAACTGGGCTGGGGTTTGATAAACTGCCCCTTTGAAAAAAAAAGAAATGCTTTTATTGGATTTGACTTGAGCCAAACTATACGCCTCGTACATTCCGGGACACAAGTAAGGGTGACATTTGATGATTTAAAAACCTTTTTTTGAATAAAAGCTGTTATACTTTGAGGTTTCTGTGGACAGTAGTGCACTGCAGGACAGGTGTCATTTGAGACTGAGACCCAGAGCATGCAAATAAACAGAAACAAACATGAGAAAACTGTGAACACAGAGAGGACAAATAAAAATGTGTAAGGACAGATGGGTTGATGCATGGCAGTAGTAAATAGTGAACAGATGGATGGAGTGGTGGAAGGATGGATGAAGTCTTTAGGTGTTGGATGGATTCATTGATTGACAACAGATCGCTTGATGGACAGACAGATGAACAATGATAACTTAAGACAATAGCTGTAAATGACCATTCTTTATCTGTCGGATGAATGAATAAACTAACCGGTCAGTCAACCTATCCGTTAGTTGCTCGGTCAGACAATCACACCTTTAACCAACCATTAACCATCAGACTCTCAGTGTGAAACCGTCATCTGTACAAAACCACCATCGCATACCACTCTGAGGAGTTTTACTTATTATATATATAGGGAGCCCCTCTTTAAAACAATACACACATTGCTCACCAAAAATATTAAAGAACCACCTTCAGACACTAAACTGAACACTCAACTTTTGCGCAGGGTAAACACAATGGTTCTTCAAAAAAATCTGAACCTTTATTTGTTCTCAGAAGGAAGAAGAAAGACAGAAAGAGAGAGAGTGATAGCAAGCCACAGCACAGAGAGGTGAAAGATAAGATATAGATGAGATCAAACGGAAAGAAGAGACCGATACAGAAGGAGAGAAGAAGAGATCAGACGAGATATGTTAGCAGTCACATCAGAGGAGTCTGCAGAAACACACCTCAGTGTTAAAACACAGCCACGTCCTAATGGAGACCTCTAACACCCACCCATGCAAGCACACACACACACACACACACACACACACACACACACACACACACACACACACACACACACACACACACACACACACACACACACACACACACACACACACACACACACACACACACACACACACACACACACACACACAGCTGCATAAAAAGCTCAACTCAGAAAAACTCTCCAGCAGCAGTGTGGCCTTAGGCTGTGTGAGTGTGTATGTGAGAGCCTTAGTATGAGATGACATCATTCTGACGCTAGTTATGATCAAACTAATTTTGTCGTGAAAAAAAAAAAGAAGCACAGCAAAGAAAAACACAAACACACCCAGTTGTTTCAGGACACTGTGGACGTCCACGTATCCTTCTGAGCTTTACTCTGAACTCAATCTAACCCCACCAAAAGCATTTCAGCTCATGCACCAGGCGACTGCACCAAACTGGTGACACCAAGGTAGAGCTTCAGTTTAACAATCAACCAATCAAACAAATGTAAACTCAAAATTGGTCTCCAAAATCGAAAAATCATCACCACCTGTCGTTACCGTTATCTTCATCAGTATATTCTTCATCATTAGTGTCGGCCGTCATTGCCAACGTCTTCACCTAATTCAGTGTCGTCCTCCTCCGACATATTCATCACTGCTTCTTTCTCATCATCATCATCATCATCATACTCATCAGTATCACCATTATCAACATTTCTGGTATTATTATCATCACCACCACCCCTGCCCTCAGCAGCATCACTTCCTGACTTACCTGTGTGCATTGTCCCATACAGAGGAGGGGAAAGAGACAGAAAGAATTACATTGGAAGTGAAAAGATGAGTAAAATAACAGAAAGAGAAGAGAGATAGGAAAATAGAGGAAGTTAGACACAGCGAAACGCCATTCTAACTAGCGCTTTTGGTGGGAATTTTACCACTAACAGGACTCATTAGCCCCTTCGCACCACTTGAGGGGATTGCATCTCCTTATTTGGGATCAATTTGGGTTCAGTGGGGTCAGACTTACAGCTCTAGGTTTGAATGGCGGCTGCACTTCCTTGTTCTCCAGTTTCTCCCAGTCCATGTAGCGGAAGAAGCTGTGGTCCCTGATGTCTCTCTCCCCCTCCGGACCACAGCCCAGTCGTTTCGCTGGATGCTTCGTCATCAGCTGGACTCAGACAGAAGGAAGAGAAGAGGAGAATTACTGTATGTCCCTCCTTCCTTGTCCATGTGCGTTGTTCCTTTTCCCCTATATTCTCATGCCTTTTATTCATTGCTGATTTCCCTCACAACCTCTTCCTCTCCCTCCATTGCCTCCTTTCTTTTACTTCCTCCTCTTTTTCCTTCCTTCCTCCCTCCTTTTCTCTTCTCCACCTTTCCTTCACTATCTCCTCTTTCCATCCTGATCTGAAAATATTTATCCATTGATCTTGCCAACAGGCACAGTGGGGCTTTGAGCTAAATGCTAACATACTCACAATGATAATGCTAACATGCTGATGTTTTGCATGTACACATGCAGGTGGATTGACAGTATTTGGTCATAAATCAAAGTATTGGACAAATGACCATTCTGAACTGATGATGGTGGTGGTGCATGAAAGGTTTAAGGATAACCAGTTATTGCAAGTCATTCTGAGGGGGACATGGAAGTGGCAATTTCATGGCAATCCCTCCCATAGATGTTAAGATTTTTCAGTCTAGACCAAAGTGGTAGACCGACCGACCAACAGACAACATTGCCATCAGGCTGGTAGCATGGCCAACAAAGTAAACGAGCTGCTTAGTTATCTCCTTCATAGCACCTTTGCTCAAGGAAAAATGGGAGCATCATTTGAGGAAGTATTTTCAGAACTTAGTCACAAACCCTAACCACATACCAGCTCTGCTCCACTAAACTCTGACACAAATATACTAGCAGGAATATTACAATGGTTAGCTAACAGATGGCAGGCTAAATGCCTTTATTTATTACATTTTAATGATGTGTGATAGCTTGACTTTTCACATTTGTCACATTTCAGCTTAACTGTACTGCAGGCAAAATCCTAAACTACGTCAGGTTTGCATCCTGTCTACACTCAACAGTGTGCCCACATTTCCCCTCTGGCATCATTAAGGTTTCATCTCATTTATTCCTGTCTCTTTTCCTCAGCGTTTCTGTCTATGATTGCTTCTTTCATTCATCTCTGTTTGTAAATAAAATGTTATTATTTATTCATATTTTCTTTCCTTCCTTTTAATCATCCTTCAGTTCTACTATCTATCATCATAGATGACTCTTTCTGAGGACCAAATATAAGCCACCAAACCACCGCCTGCAGATAAATGAATAACCGTTGCCGCTTTTTTCTTTTTTTACCACAGAAGTTTTCCAGAGGCATAATTAACGACCATTTACGATGTCTGTCCACACAAAACCTTAATAACAGCATCAAGGCTAGTGACGTCAGTGTGAGTGTGTGTGTGTTGGTGGGGTGTGCCTCCCTCAGGAGCAGCAGTCATAACTCATTACATTAGAACTAAAATAACATTTTCCATGGGTCAGTCAACCTTACACTGCGCGCGCACACACACACACACACACACACACACACACACACACACACACACACACACACACACACACACACACACACACACACACACACACACACACACACACACACACACACACACACACACAGCTCAGAGATACAGTAAGTGCACAGGCACACACACTCACTTCAGGCATGCCAACAGTTGAGTAAAGCATATTTTATATAAAACAGATTTAATTGTTTGTAACAATAATCTCTCTGTGTATCCATTCGTCCTTCTCACTCTGCCTCCAATCCCTGTCTTGCTGTCTTTGTTGATGTCTTTCTTTCTCTTTTCGCTGGACTATGGTCTCAGAGAGTCGATATTCTTTACTGACTGACTGTCTGACACACATTGTTGAAATGCGCACGCACAACAGTTTCAAGGCGACCCAGTGTAGGGCACACTTAAAACCACACCTGTGCTGCTACAGTCGATTTGACATCTTTTAAGACCCCCTTTACGAGTCTACAGTAGCAACACATCTGGTGGCTTTCTGAGCAGGCAGTACAGTTACAGCAGCTACATCCCTTTGAAGAGAGTATTGGGGAATTTGCTGTCTTGCTCACTGTATGCTTTAAGTGACAGGAGAACGGCACATCCACTGGACCACACAGCAGCGAGACAAAAACAGGTCACTGTTGTTCACATATGTGAAATGGCCTGGTTTACTTGCTCTGGTCACTGCTGCATCCACCATCTGGTAAAATTGGGCTTATACAGTAGTTCCTATACAAACATGGTATTTACTTTTCTTTTTTGGGCTTTTCTTTCCATGCAGGCTAGCAGTAGAGTAAACAATGTCATAATTTCAATGTGTAATTTCATAATTTTCGAAATAACCAAATATGTGCCAGGACATAAAAATGCTATTTAGTAAATGTGTGACTCCAAAGGAAGCTGCTTGCACCGAGGTAGGTGGAGTGGTGATGCTGAGTTTTTGTGTTTATGCAGATCAGATGGTACAGTGCAATTTTGGTTTCACATTTTGGAATACAATTGCACTGCATATTGGCAGAGAAGGTTTTGTGGCTTGAATTATTACCTATAATGTCATCTGTTTGCAGAATGTATAAGGTACAGAAGTCCTGAGAGGCAAGATAAAAAAGAAGTAATAAGGCCCTTCCCTGTGAGTTGATTAAATATTTAAAGTAGGGCTGGGCAATATGGACAAAATCAAATATTACAATATTTTGACCAAATACCTCAATATTGATAATGCAAGGTTGACTATTGGTGCTTTTACAAAATATGAACACAATGGGATTTTGGACAAATAATCACCAGTAATGTAGATATAATGACTAAGTTGGTAAAGGAAAATAATAGAGAACAGCTAGAACAAAAAAAAACAAAAGTTATTACTGCAATGCAGCCTTTAAAACCAGGAAAAGACAACAAGTATGTCATGTCATATTACCATATCCAAAATAAAAGACTCTACTCTCATATCACAATATCGACTTAATATCGATATATTATCGCCCAAGCCTAACTTGAAGCCATTATAGAACAGCAGGAAAACTGTAACTCAATATAACAATAACGTGTTTCATCGGCAGTTTCTAATTTGTGGGTTGCGTACAGCGCATGGACATTGCATGGAATCTAACAAAATAAGTGCAAAATCTTTGCTTTTTAAAAGGTGTATTCATGTTAGCGCGGAAAACAATGACTTTGCGCGTGCCTCCTCCATTATTGTATATGTAGAACACAATAAGGAATTGCATTGGAAAAAGGCTGTGTATGTATGTGTGTCCTTGGATGTGTAAGGACATACTTGCACAATTAGTCTTTGCTGTTGAATCATGTGGTTGAAGACATCATGTACCTATACATGATATACTGCAGTAGCAGCTTAAACGTGTATGTGTGTTAGTGTGGCCCATTGCTGGCTATGAAATATGGATGCTGGTCAGGGTGGAGGCAGGGGAGTGGAAATGTCTCTGATCACTCACTTTCTACACATGGACTCAACACACACCAACACACATACACGCAAACCGCAAGCCTACTGCATACAGTAAATGACCTCAGTACCGTACAGTGTGTTGGCGGGGATGGAATCCTTATTATACTGAAGGAAACAGGCACCTTCAAACACTGATAACTGGATAATGCTACATCATGCTGAAAGGTTTGCAGCAGTTACAGCTTGATATGTTTGCAGTGATCCAAAACATAAATGTACAGTATAAACGTTCAATTGTGTTGGCGACAGTCAGACTCATACACAGTATCATCACTTTATACCCACAATATACCTGGCAATACACTCGTATTAACTGTATTTACTGTTATAATAATAATAATAATAATAATAATAATAATAATAATAATAATAATAATAATAATAGGTTAGATGTTTGTACTGTTACTTTTAAACTGCCGTGCAGAAAACTATTTCTTTTACAAAATTGGTCAAAAGTTAAGCGACTTAATGTTTTCAATTTTACACCAAAATTCAACATTTATTTTAGAGGATCATGAAACCATTGACTATATGGATTTCAGCAGCTGAAACAAACCAAAATAGAATGCAGTCAAACACAAGAGAGAGAGAGCTGCAATGAGCTTTGACTAGAACACTTCTCTTGCAAGATTTTTTGACTTAACAGAAGATATCCACACAGGATATGCCTGATTTTAGTCTTTTATTTAATAACACAACTCACATACTCTTTCAAAATACACTTATAGCACTAAATTAGAACAACGGCTGTCAACAGGCTATTTAAGCTACAATAACGTTGTATCTTATCTACGGTTTGCGACACCATCATGTTCACATACTGCACTGTATTCATTGCAGAGTACTTTACATGATGTTTCTTTTTCTTTTTCAAAATGGAAATATCTTGTAGCATTTGAAGCTCCATGTAGTCATCACATGCACACCCCCCCCCGACACACACACACACAGACACACACAATCATGCATTGAGTTAACCCAGGCAGTGCTGGCAGGGCGCAGTGGGAGCTGTGGGGGTGGATGGAGGCGAGCTTTCATGCTCCACTGAAGATCCACTGTTGTAGCACTACACACAACAACCCAGTAATCATCACTAATACATAACATAGCCTGTATGTATGTGTGTGTGTGTGTGTGTGTGTGTGTGTGTGTGTGTGTCTGTATCTCAGTTGATCTCAGTGAACATATTTGATCACATATTTCATCAATTTGCTCATGAATGCCTTTGCCTTTAAATTTAGTGGGAGGATATCATGCTGGCATAGACGTGAATGACTTCATTCAAGCTTGCACTGTATGTTGTTAATATATGTGTGTATGTGTGCATGTAAGTTATTGCAGAGCTTGTTTGAGGATTGAGTTTCAGAAACAATTAGGAGAGGTATTTCTTTCTTTCTATCTTTCGTCCTCCTCTTCTCTTTTAAGAACAACCATGCACACCTTGTTAATGAACTGAAATCAAATCTTTATTTTTATGTTTACTAATCGATGATTGTTTATTGGTAATTGACGTGACTTGTGATGTTTTCATGCCTGTGTGTTTGGGCATATGTGATATACAGCAAAGAATGAGAGCTCGGTTAAGTCCTGAAAGCAGATGAAATCACTAGAGAGAGATGACCTGCTCTTCTTAAAATGACTTAATGTGTGTCTAAACATAGAATGTGTGTGTGTGTCTGCAGTTTGTCTTAGTCAGTGAAGCGTAAAGCTAGGATATGAGACAGAGAGGTGGTGGTATGATTGCGAGGACCCCCCCTTCGTTTATGGCAGTGATCAACACACACACGCGCGCACACGCACACGCACACGCACACGCACACACACACACACACACACACACACACACACACACACACACACACACACACACACACACACACACCATAATTAGGTACTGGCCGGTCTTTTCTGAAGAGGAGTTTCCACAGTCAACTGAGCACCCAGCACAGGCTTAGGCTATTAGAGCAGTGCAATGTGTGTGTGTGTGTGTGTATATGTGTGTGTGTGTGTGTGTGTGTGTGAGAGAGAGAAAGAGAATATATGTGTGTGTGTGTGTGTGTGCATGTCTGTGAGAGAGATAGAGAGGATGTACAATAAAAAAAGCAAAACAGCAGCTTAACAATGAACACTGCACTGACTGCAGAGAGAGAGGACGGGAAAGAAGAGTGTTATGACAGTGTAAGAGAGAGAGAGAGAGAGAGAGAGAGAGAGAGAGAGAGAGAGAGAGAGAGAGAGGACAATGTTGTTTCACTTCAAATAAATGTTCCCCCACAATGGTTTTAATTATGCAGATCATTTTGATGTCCCTCTCTGCCTCCTTCTCTTCCTCCGTTCACCTCCTCTTTCTTGTTCCTACTTCCTTTCCTTGAACAAATCTGTTGTGTTTGTGTGTGTGTGTGTGTGTGTGTGTGTGTGTGTGTGTGTGTGTGTGTGTGTGTGTGTGTGTGTCTGTTTGTGTGTGTCTGTGTACACTCACCCCTTTACAGATAGCGACAGCCTCCTTGGACATTGACTTGGGATAGGAGACGTGATGCTCCATAATGGACTGAAATAACTCATCCTCATCTTCACCGTCAAATGGAGGCTGGAGAGGAGAGGAGGGAGAGGAGGAAGAAGGAGAGGACAGGAGAGGAAGGAGGAGAGGAGAAGCAGAGGAGAGAAATTGGGAGGAGGGGACAGAAGAGAGGAGAAGCGGAGGGCAGGACAAATAAAGGACATAGGACATTTAAATTTAATCATTAAAAGTTTTTTTTGTCTGAACTCCTCAGAATCAAAACACTGCAAGCCTGTAACACTTACAAATTCACAATATGCACTCCAAATAATATATCCAGGGTTCGAAAATGTCACATCTACTCTAACAATTATTAATGCCATATGAAAAACTCATCAAGAGGTGTAATTTAATAGCTAACCTTTCATTACACAGTGTCAAATTTTAAAGGCTACGATCATGAGTGTTTATTTTTTTGCCACATTCAGTCATGAATACAAATGCTGTTGAAGGAGGAGTTTTGTTTATATCCATGTGGTCTCAAAATATTGTTTTATTTCCTTTTTTTTTTACCAGGTTTAATAGTTGTATTCATAAAACGTATTACAGACACATTGACACAGACACACAGACTGACCTGCCCAGCCAGCATCTCATAGAGCAATACTCCAAAGGCCCACCAGTCCACAGATCTTCCATAAGGTTGGTAGGCTATGATCTGAAATATAAGAGACTTTGTTCAGGGAAGTGTCTATCAACACTTAAATCACTGAGGCGAGGCAAAGCAGTGTATAAGAAGAATACTTGTTAAAGGGTCATTTTTCAACCTGGACCGTATTTTCCCATGCATGTGTGTCAGTGGCAGAAACAAGCACTTTTAGTGGACGTACTGTACATTGATGATCTCTATTGCCCCATAGGATTGCATTGCAGCCTGGTTCACGGCTACCAGTTACAGTGTTCACGCTCAATACTGGACCAATTTCAAATATTTTTGTCAGTCACATCAGTCACTTAGACACAAATGCATGAACAAATAGGGTTCAGGTTGAAAACACCAAAAATGACCCTTTAAATACAAGCTTAAATACCTTTCATGTGTGTATTAAAAAAAGGAAGATGAAAAAAACATTCCATCCATTCACTATCCCTCACACCTCACACACACTCTACCTCAGGAGCTATGTAGTCTGGTGTTCCACAGAAGGTCTTGGTAGTGACTCCATCAGTCATGTTTTCTTTACACATGCCAAAATCTGCTATCTTAATGTGACCCTCACAGTCCAGCATCACATTGTCCAGCTTCAGGTCTCTATAGGAGGGAAACGCAACGTTAACCACACTCAATTCATGACCCAACATACAGGACGGCTCATCATCGTTTTCTTCTCTTCTGCAATCGTTCTTGTTCACTTTAGTGGGAATTTAATTGGGAATGATACACTGCTTAATCCAAGAGGTCAAGCTACAGCTTCACTAAACCAGATGACAGATTGTGATTTGCATTTGGGAGGCCTGCATCATTTGTGGGGGCGGATTCTTGGCATGATATTAGAAACAGCACAAATCAGTTAATTGTAGTTGAAGTCCAAAGGTCAAAACTTTTCTTCAGTGGTAGTCAGACAATGTCATTGTTCAGTCAAGCCAGGAAATTATAAATGAATAAGCTTCATGTTCAACTCTTACCCGCAGTTATGCAGTGCTCATGTTAAGGCGAATACTTCCAAATATGTGACATGTGACTCTTCTCCTACTGACCATGTGACTACTGGCCAATAGGCTATAAGATACAGTTCAAATGCAAACATTTTATACTTGCCTTGATGAAGGCCTCACGGCCGAAACGCGTTGCCTTGTTATAATGATTCAGCCAAGAAATATAATAAAGGCTTTTTAAACTTTACCCTCTTGAGTGCCTCAGTGTCCTTGATCTCTTACTTACGAATATGGTGGTTTATTATTACTTTAAATGTCTTTACCCAGATTAGGCTGAAATAAAAAAAAAGTCCAATGTATTTCATCAAAAACATTTTCTTATATATACAAAACTGCAGTACTTCAGTGATTAAGACACACATTTGTCACAAAGAGCCTGCTTTCCAAACTTGTATCATAGAAGGTGTAAACGTGTGTTTGTGTTTGTAGCACTCAATAATGTGATAACTTGACTAATAATGTAATAAGTAGATAAATAGGACTTATATTATAATACCATTTTTCAATAACAATCACTGTTGACTCCGCTCGGTTGTGTAACGTTAGCTTTTGCAGCTTTTCTCATCTTCTGATGATGTCTAATGTAAGATCCACTCTGGTCTAATGCACAACAACCAATCAACATGCGTATGGGAGGGTTCATTTCCCATTGACAGGGATTTGCTGATAACATACCATGTGCCATCTGTTATATAATTTTAAATTCTGCATAAAGCCTAGAGTTTACGTTTCCAAACATAAAATCAGTGTCAGATGTTTGTGTTTTCAGTACATGACACTAACAGTATTATCAATTTTGTATACTTGCACACTACATTTGCCGAGAAAAAAGCATACCTTTTTGCTTACTTTTAAATCATTAGTTTTAAAAAAACAATGACCCACCTGAAAGGTACAACACTATTGGTACTATATTGGTCGAGTTATTATATTATTAGGTTTTTATGACATTTTCGATCAGGTTAAGTGCAAGTTTTATCACATTTTCAGGAAATGATTACATTAGTGGGTGCTACAAGGCTGTTGCAGTAATTAATTTAAAACCCAAACAGTGTCTACCAATACTATTAACAAGAAAATCAGCATCAAATAAGTATCCTTTAATAAATTGAGAATATTCCCCAATAAATTTTGTATTTTGCTAAAGTTAATAATAAAATTTAGTATGTTGTGGGATGGAGGTTACCTGTAGATGATGCCCTTTAGATGTAGGAAGAACAGACCAATGGCTATCTCCGCAGCATAGAATCTACACACAAACACAAAAAGAGAAGCAAAAACAATAATTAGAAAGAGTCTGAGAGAAAGAACAGGAGGAATAAAGGTTTTGTGTGTCTGCATAAAGGTCAGTGCTGTCTCTTCAAGGCCGGAGAGCAGCTGATAAGATCAACAGGAAGAGTCTGGACACACTGACCACGCAGTCAATTACATTTGCGTGTGTGTGTTTGCGTGGACGTGCACAATAAGTGTCTGTTTGTAAAGTGCACCTAAAAGATTTTGGTAGAGTGGAGAGCCGAGTATTGCAGAGCCTGTTTAGAGCTTGTTGGATGTTTTATCTGCGATCAGCATGATGACCAGATGGGCGTTGCCGCAGCAGGAAGCTAACAAACAAGGCTTTAGATATGCAGGAGTGCAAAATACAAGACACTGAGACAAAAGTCCAAGGCATCGTCATCATCCGCGGAGCAGACTATCCTGACTTTAGTCTAATAAATAAACAAATTAAACAGAGTAGAACAAGTCGATGGCCTTAGATAAAAGAGTTCCTCACCCCGTTCGACTTGCCCTTCAGAAGTCTAAACCTTCTGCCAAAAGGGAAGGAACTCCAATTCCCTATAAAGCAGATGAAGGGCAAACTCTTCCACGGCTCTCGCTTTCCCGACAGCCTGCTTGTCAAATATGTCAGCCCGCTGGTTTGACTTGACACCAGTGATCTCACCAGCCACCTTAATTATATTCGGCGGTTTCGGAGGTATGCTACCACATACTGAAAACTTGCAGGAGCTGCTGGATTACTTTCATTTTTCTAAAGTTCTTCAGAGCAGCAACGTGCATCGGAGCGAACAACATATTTCACCCCCCAGGCTCTGCTAGGATTGCTCATCCATCACCTGAGCCCGTCAAACTGCTGATGGCTTATTCAATATGATTTAAAAAAAAAAAAGGATTAACTGTGAAACACCTATAAGCACAAGCATGGGATTAAAATTCTGTTTTATGATGACATAAAAATGTATCATAGACTGTGTGTCTGTGTGTGTCTGTGTGTGTGTGTGTGTGTGTGTGTGTGTGTGTGTGTGTGTGTGTGTGTGTGTGTGTGTGTGTGTGTGTGTGTGTGTGTGTATGTGTGTACTCACACAGCATGGGGCTCTTTGAACTTGCCGACCTGCTGAATCTGATACATGAGATCTCCTCCGTTTATGTACTCCATGACAAAATACAAACGGTCCTACGGAGAGATAAAGGGGCAGAAAGAGAGAGAGGTCAAAAAGTACGTGTTCATAAAAGAAGTTGAGAGGTCGTAGAGAAATGGGATGATACTGTAGAGGGAAAGGGATTGCTCAGAGGTAGATAGATAGAGAGTGATGGGTCCAAGAGACGATTGAAGGAGAGATATAGAAAAATAAATGACATAGGCAGTGAAAATGGAGGGACAAAAGATGGAAGAAGATAGTGAGAAAGAGGTGATAGGGTTGTCGTCCAATCAGTCTTCAACTGAGGGAACACAGCAACATCAATTTAGGAGCTAATTCTCCTCCATTATCTAAAGAAATTGCCAATAAGCTATAGTATGTGAGGGAGAGTGGAGGGATTTGGGTGTGTGTCCATGTGTGTGTTGGGAGAAAATGTTGTGTGTTAGGGCTTTTAATGTGTGTCTGTGTTTGTCTTATAAACAGTTGTTTGTGTGCAGTATGTGCTCCATGTGTGTATGTGTGTGTGTTTGTGTGTCCTTGGTGTATTATGTGTGATTAAAATGTTTTAGTGTGTGCACACTACATGTATGCATGCATGTTATAATTGCCATTATATATATGTGTGTGTGTGTGTGTGTGTGTGTGTGTGTGTGTGTGTGTGTGTGTGTGTGTGTGTGTCTGTTATAACTGCCTGCTAAGTCCCATATGTATGAAAGCCCTTTTCTGGTCAGAGAATTTGTGCTGAGGAGGATTAACACACTCACTTCTGGTGTTTGTGTGTGTGTGTGTGTCTGTGTGTGTGTGTGGGTCAGGTCAACTTCCTTTGTCCAGCCTTTTACCACAACCTCAACTGCATTCACAACACATGTTCATTGATCAATGAAAACATTGACAAACAAGTATGTTTATGTAGCATGTGAATGTAAATGGCGTGTGCTCAGTGTTAAGTATGAGACCAGTGAGCTATATTTACTCCTCTGTTGACTCATCTTTAGTGCAATATGGATTATACTTCAGAAATCAAATACGAATCCCGCCTGTGCATTCCAGCTGAGAGCTGGTGACAGCAGGCAGGGTGGCTGCTGTTAAGACCACAGCGCTCTCCAGCAGTGCGGCTGTTCCCTTCAGCAGGACTCCGCACTGTGGCTCCCTTCAGATCCAATTTAATGTGAAAGTGTAGGGGCCTATGAAGGGTGTCATTTGTCAGCTCGCAAATAATGTAAAATGGATAGTTTTTGTGATTTCCAGTCACTGTGTGTCTGTGTGTGTGAGAGTCTATATATGCAACCAACCAAGCAAACATTTTCCCATTCCCAATCAGAAGTTCATACAGTTCATAGAGCCTGAACAAACAGCAAATTAAACTCTAATGCTGTGTTTCACTACGTTGTATGGCTCTGCTGGACTCAACTCACGGTTGTCACCAGGTCCTTTTCTCTATTTCATTTTCCAATGCAGCATTCTCAGCTGATTGGCATAACGCTGCCACATTAAACTGCCATAATATCATCTTCAACGTGCCACTCACTGATTCCTTTCATCTGCAACCAACCAGAGAAACTGCACTTTGTCAATTGTACGGCATAGTGTACGTAGTGTATGGCGTAGTTTTCAATACTAATATATAAAAAAAATCTAGGGCACGTAAATTTAAAAAAAACTGTCACTGTTGATGGTAGCTTGGCATGTTTGTGCAGGATATTCCTTGTTGTGCTAGTGGCGATTCTCTCTGACCAATCAGGGGTCTGCAGTGTTTTAACTGCATCCTTCTAGTCGGCTCAGCTCGCTTGGAACCTTGACGAGGTGGTACAAAAACCAGTAACAGGTAACAGGTACTGTCCACAACTTTTGATAATGGAAAACCAAAGAAGAACGAGTTGAGTAGAGCAGAGCAGTGGAAACAGATAACCCATAAGAGAATCACAACATGCTGTTTTTACACTTCAATTAACAAAGAAGATGTCAAGACAACTATGTAGTGACAGTGTTGTTATGAAAAATAGGGCTGTTTTTTTTCTCTCAATAAAACATAAAAATATTTTGTGCAATATCATATAACTTTTGTGAAAGCACGTCGGCCTACCATGCTCTGGAAAGTGGAGTGCAGCTGTGTTAAGAACGGAGGCTTTCCAGCCAACGCTAACACTCTCTTCTCCACCATAGTGCATTCCACGTCGTCATCCTGGATCACCACGTCCTTCTTCAGGATCTTTACAGCATACAACTCCTCTGTCGTTTTACGCTCTGCCAGCATTACCTAGAGAGAGAGGAGAAGAGAAAGGGAAAGGAGAGGACAGAGAGGATAGATGTGAAATACAAGAAAGAATACATTCATCAATATTCAGAATCTTCATGGCACACAGCTCCTGTCATGCCTTTATAGTAACAAAGAGGCCTATGGAAGGGAGGGAGGCGGAGAGATGTGGGAGGCAGGGAAAGTGGAGACATGGAGGAGGTACTGTAAAGGGCAGGGATAAAGGAAAGCTTGTCTGACTGTTTTGGGTTAGACAGTCAAAGTAGAAATTAAGAATGTAAGGAGAGGACGGAAGGAGAGAGAAAACTGATTCATCATCTTTCATGATGTCATCTGAGAAGGAAATAGGGGAAATGGGAAGAAAAGAAAGGCAGAATGGAGGAAAAGGAGGTGATAAAAGGTTCCTATATAGCGTGTCACTCTACGAGATAGGTCAAATAAAATCTTGGTCGGAATTTGTGTTGGACTGCACAGTATCAATTTTGAGGCATGCCAAATTGTGAGATAAATGCCTGGTGAATCGTAGCACTAAGATGTAAATAAAATAAATAAATAAAAGCAGAAACGTCATCAACTTGCATCATCCCTGTGTGCTACCCAGTTTTAATTTACACAAAAAGAGTTCAGTGTTGTGTCTGCCAGTGTATTTTGTGTAATTTCATGCTTATTCCAACTAGTTGGTTTGTTGCCATCGGTGCCACACTGTGAGAATTGACCGCTTGCTAAACTCGTGCAACCGTTACTGGTACGGTGGGCCTGTTAAGGCTGAAACGACTTTAAGATCACGGAACAATGGTTAATTAATCACATTTACAACGTGCGAATCTGGGCTGAAATCTTTGGTCGTCGATACAAAATGTTAACTATACAGAGTGCCGATTATATAGCTTCTGTAAGATTGTTATGCTGTTCAGCTTGTCTTTGCCCTCCACGAACATCAGGGAGGAGGAAAAAGTGGAAAGAAAGAGTAAGGGGAGAACGAGGGGATTATTTCACATTTCTTTTTTCTTTCGGGCACACAGTGTGTGTGTGTGTGTGTGTGTGTGTATATATGTGTGTGAGTGTGTGTGTGTGTGCGTGTGTGTGTATGTATATATATGTGTGTATGTGTGTGTGAGTGTGTGTGTGTGTGTGTGTATATGTGTGTGTGTGTGTGAGGGGGGTGGGGGGTGGGGGGTGGTGGAGATAAAGGAAGGTGAATGGGTGAAGAGAGTGGGATTAAAAAATGGGGAGATTGACGGAGGAAGTGAAGGGCATGAAGGAATGGCGGAGAACAAGATTGGCAGTAATAAAGCGATCCAGAATCATATTTGTTTTAATTGTGAACGTCTGGGAGCACAACTGCTTGTAATTACGCATGCACACACAGATTCCAAGAATGCAACCACTATGAGATGCCTCTGTGTTGCTGTGTGTGCACTCAGCAGTTTAAATGTCTTGTAGCCAAGGTCAGGCTCATGCTGCTTAAAGTCTCTCCAGGTCTCTCGTTTACTGTATCCTGTTCTCCCTTCCTTTTTTCATCGCCATTTCTTCCCTCTTATTTCTTGATTTCTCCCTTTCCTATTTCCTCTGCCTTTCTCCTCTCTTGTCCTCATATCTTCTTTCCTGAAGAAACCAGTAGCTGCTGCAAATTGCAGGCAAAATGTAGGTCAAGTTTCAGCTTGCAGGTCATCTCATGAAAGTTGCAGCAGGCTTGTGGCCAGGTCAATAAAGTTCAACTCTATGGACGCAAATCTGAATTGGGGGGGGGATTATATGAGCAAGTTGAAGGTGCCTGTGCTGAGCTAGATAAGAAAATAGATATCACTGTCACACATATATCTGTATGTTCAATATAAATATAAATTGTTTTTGTAGGGGTATTTTGTTACCTTTGGACTGAGCCAGGCTAACTGCTTCCCCTGACTGCTGGCTGTAACTTAAGCTAAAAGGAGTACATCCAACAATGTTGAACTATTCATTAAAGTTGATTTTGAAACTAACTCTTTCAAGAAATTATATATATAAATTATATATTATATATATACTCTCTATAGAAAGTAAAAAATAAAATAAAATAATTATAACTAGCTAGTAAACACACACAGATGCATTAGAATACTGTATGACAAAGCAACAGTGAACCAAGCTCATAATGTCTCTCGTCTTTAATCATTTGTTTTTTGTTACTGTGACAGATAGCTAATAGCGAAGACCTCTTTAAGGTTCCACACTTCAGAAAGAACATTTTTAGAAATGGTAAAGTTGTAACTTGTACATTTTCAGGACATATAAGTCTATTTTCCACATGTGAGACTATTCTGCTGAAACTAGTCGACTGACTGCATAGCCTTCCTCTTCCTAAGACTCTCAAACTAATAAAAGTGCTTTAACGTTTTACATTACATGACTAGCATGGTGTGTTTGTAGTTCCCACAAGGCTAATTGAGTTTGGGGACCTCAACAAAGGATCTTTCATCCAATCGTATTTCATATTAAAAACCTTTTCTTACATTTCTTATGTTAATTTGCATAAACACAGGGTGAAACTAGTGACTTGAAAACTTTGCAACTGCTTAAATGCTCAGTTTGATTGATTTATTGATGGGTTTAATATACCATTCCTCTGTCAGCTTAATTATGTAAATCATCAATAAAACATATCACACTCATCATTCTTTCCCAAAACTTCAAGTACAGAGCAATAAGAGTGACCTTATATTCACTTCGTATTTTCTTTTCCCATAGGAGATTGGAAACTTAGCAGCTTTGCGGTTTATGCCATATAAATATTCAGGTATGATAATGTAGAGGGGTGATTGGGTTTAGGAGTGCAGCACAGATGGACAAAGACATGCAGGTATGTGTGTGTGTGTGTGTGTGTGTGTGTGTGTGTGTGTGTGTGTGTGTGTGTGTGTGTGTGTGTACATTAAAAGTGTGTTTGCATAGAGGGTAGCCACAGATAAATAATGTGCATTACAATCTTCAGCATTAAAATTTGGATATATGTTGAAGTTGGATCTATGCTGGTGGTATCCTTTCACCGAAGCAGGTGTACAGTAAGAGAGAGAGAGAGAGAGAGAGAGAGAGAGAGAGAGATAGAGAGAGAGAGAGTGAGAGTGTGTGTGTTTGAAAAATAAATGACAGGCAGTGAAAATGGAGGGACAAAAGATGGAAGAAGATAATGAGAAAGAGGTGATCGGGATGTCGTCCAATCAGTCTTCAACTGAGGGAACACAGCAACATCAATTTAGGAGCTAATTCTCCTCCATTATCTAAAGAAATTGCCAATAAGCTACAGTATGTGAGGGAGAGTGGAGGGATTTGGGTGTGTGTCCATGTGTGTGTTGGGAGAAAATGTTGTGTGTTAGGGCTTTTAATGTGTGTCTGTGTTTGTCTTATAATCAGTTGTTTGTGTGCAGTATGTGCTCCGTGTGTGTGTGTGTGTGTGTGTGTGTGTGTGTGTGTGTGTGTGTGTGTGTGTGTGTGTGTGTGTGTGTGTGTGTGTGTGTGTGTGTGTGCATCCCATATGGTGGCAGTTTGACTCTATGTAAATACAAACTCTACAAAGTTGAAACAGAGAGGAAGGACACCATCTGGCCCAAAGCTCATTTCATGCAACCACAAGGACAAGACCAATACAAGAGGAAGAAGACATAAAACCACAGGGTTTCATCCAAATCCAAAAAATACACAGGACACAAAGACAACAACAGAAGCTCTTTGGCATCATAACACGCTGCCCTTGGTGACTAAGAATACATAAGCATACGTGTCTTTTCATTAAACATTTTACACGTCATTTTAGGCACTTACCTGATACATTTGGCTTCCAAGTTACTAAGGGTGTCACGATTTTGATTTTAAATCGCAATTTATCGAAATTAAGTCACAATCTTTAATATTGAATAAAAAAATGGAATCCACGCCCCCATGTCACGTCCGGTCGGGTTGTCAAGCGGAAAAACCAAGGGGGCAGGCTTCTCTCCTCAGAGCAAAGCCGCGATGGCGCCATTTTGCTAGCCCTGTTCCCATCACCCCCGTTAGCATCCCATTGACTGCCATTCATTTTGGCGTCACTTTGACAGACAATAACTTTACATCTGAAGCGTTTAAAGACTTGATTTGTCCGTTGTTTATTTCTTAAGAAACACGACAATGTACACAAGGCTACATTACCTTGTACCTCACATTATGGCTCCGTAGCAGACGTTTTTATAAAAATAGGCTAACGATTTTGTCATAACCACGCGACTTACTGTCGCATTGTAGATGAATTACTGTACAGTACAGGAGAAGCTCGCAGGCAGTTTCGACGTACATTAGCTGTTTAGTTTAATTACTAATGTTAACTAGCATTTTAGTAAGCAATAATTAGCCTGTGCCTATGTTATCTCCTTACATATACCTACGCTCTCCGTCTCTGATAGATTGGGAACGATTGAGATTTCTCTTGGCACAGCTACCAGAAGACTTACAACGTTCAGAGACGTTGTTCACGTCACATCGGCGGCGGGAAGCTAAGTTTGCAGCTGCGCAGTAACGCTCAGTAACACTTTCCCATCACTGGTGCTGGTAAGAGGCTTCACTTGTCTCCGTCAAAAACAGCGGGATCGCTGTGTCCATTTTATATACTGTCTATGGGAAAAACACACACGTGTTGAAGTGCTGCGAGTCAGTCAACCTCCTGTAACTTAGCTACAGCCAGTCAGAAGATAGCATGGCAACTGCAGATGCTGGAGACCCATTGACAGAACTTGAGCCCCCTCCTCTTTCACTGAAGTGTGTGAAAGTGTTTTGGATTTTATGTTGACAACGTTCGCGTTGTCATCAAAAAAGCCACAGTTTGCAAGCTGATGTGCGTGTACCATATTCTGTGTATTTACCATTTCACATTAGCCTAGCAGCTAGCGGATATTCCTTCTGCTAAAAGCTTTATCCCAACAAAACAGCATGGTTGAATTTCTGCCTGCATGCACGTTTTGTAGCCTAAACAGAGCAACTTATATTGATTATATTAGAGAGAGCAACAAGTTAGTGGACTGCCCGAGCCGCCTTGCTATCGGTCTCTGCTGTGCTAGCTCGATGGTGTTTTAAGCCCCCAACTTAGCCTTCAAGGCAACGCAGCGACCGTCGTCTTCAACCATAACCATTGCCTAATCCTTTTTATTCTATTTTATTTTATTGTTCATTTATACAGAATATAGAAATACAAACAAACAAGGCACAATCACAAATCCATCTCAAAAACAGAGCTATTGCCTGGGTCAAGCATATGAAACAAAACCTAGGAGCTTATACCGTACAAAACAACACAAAGAATGACATTAAAGAATATAAATAAAAAATAAATAAAGAGAAGGGGCTATCTCAAATTAAATTAAAAGTTTCAAGTAAATAAATCAAATCATGGGCTTTTTTTTATCTTTAACCCGTTTCAATGACTTGACCATTGCCTAATCCTAGTGCCTTCCAGGCAGCGCTGCCTGTAAGACGACGGTGGGGGCTTTAACACCAAACTCCGTGAGGTGCGAACATATACTGTCTATGGGTGCGAAGCGTCTGCCCTCAGGATTGTCGGTAAACTTTTTTTTTCTTTTTACTTTATTGACAAATTGTCAAGTTTCCAAATGACTGAAGATATGTTATTGTTACATTATGTTGTTAACAAATGTTTTAAATTTGACAATGTAATGTGGTACATTGCAAACAAAGGTCAGATATTATATTACATACAAGTCTAGTCTAAAAATGGCATAGCAACCTGTGCTTTAAAAACAAGAAGTACAAATCGAGAATTGAATCGAATCGTGACCTCAGAATGGAAAATGTAATCAAATCGAGGATTTGGAGAATTGTGACTCCCTTACAAGTTACATTTCATGATCTCATCGAGGTTCAGTGTCTTATTCAAGGTCATTTTGGTCAGTGTCATTCATAAACTAGCTACAGTACTCTTCTATGAATTGTGGCGTTTAGCACTATAGTCAATGCCCTTTTATCCAAGAAACTTGTTTAGGGTCATTTGACAGAAAAGCAGTCCTCAGGATATTAACTGTCATATGTCGTAAATGATGCCACAGTGTTTTCTCTGCTGACCTTGCAGAGTGAATTTACCCAGAGAAAACAAATGAATCCACACTTAACTGCACTGCACTGCATGATGCTGCTCCATGATGTATTACAGTGGGCTGTGTTGTATTATTCTAAACTGTCATATATCATATAGTGTATAATATAGACTATATAATCTGTCTAGCCCCACACAGATGGTCACTGTAGGGACATCTTCAGGCTGCTAGTGTGCTTTGATGATTATTTTTGAAATTTCTTAGACGTTCTTACTGTATGTCCACGTTGCATTTCTATGTGCTCACTGTTCCCAGCCATATGGCATCGCATTCCATGTTGCAAGAGCAAAAACACGAGAGACACAAGTTTTATCACTATCCAATATTATATTAATTCTTTGGCCAACAATACGGTATCACAAAGTCTGTCATGATAAGATTTCGATTTGATTTAATTCAGAGGCTTGTGATCGATTTGAGACAATACAAATGCTAATTTAACACAATCAGTTACATTTATGAACTCACAAAAAGCAACTAAAATATGATTTGATCATTTTATTACTAGGCTTTTTTCCAGACATTTAAATGAAAAACAAATATTTTTAATATAAAGTATAATATAAAGTGGGAATTTCAAAATAAAGGCACATTTTAAACATGTCTAATGTTGATGTAATGATATTTTCACTTTGCAGTGATGACATTGGATCGTTGATCATTGAATCGATATATTGATCCAGAATTTTTTTTATGTCAGATGTAATGTAATGTAAAATAATGTCAGAGAGCTAAGGCTAAGGCTTGAGCAGATCTGGCTGTTATTCACACAACACTCATATCCTATAACATAACTGAATCAGAATCAATGCAGCTTCATACGTGATTCTGGTTGTATGCTTGTAGTGTGTGTGTGTGTGTTTAGAGACATGCCATTACAGATCAGGCTGAAGCATGTGTTTGCCCTGTGTCTGCCCATGAAATACGAGTGTGTGTGTGTGTGTGTGTGTGTGTGTGTGTGTGTGTGTGTGTGTCCGCAGAGAAATGTTAGCAGCTGTATTGTGATGCAGATGTCCTCAGACACTGAGGCAGAAAGAGCAGCTCTGAAGGTACCAGCCTCCCACACAAACTCAGGAACCATTAAAATGACACACGCGTCACAGGAACGCCTTGTTTGTGCATGTGGTTATTATATGTGTGTGTGTATTTCTGTCTAATATACTGTGCGTACTGTGTGTTTCTCTGAGCCTGTGTTAACAAAATGCATTGGTGTGTGCGTA
Source organism: Gymnocephalus cernua (assembly GCA_023631565.1). NCBI lineage: Eukaryota > Metazoa > Chordata > Actinopteri > Perciformes > Percidae > Gymnocephalus > Gymnocephalus cernua. Next base: position 7,749,259 of record CM042441.1, read on the forward strand.
CACAAAATAGGCCTAAATGAGGAATGTGTGTGTGCGTGTGTGTGTTTGTATGCATGCGTGTGAAATTCTGTGTACTCATGCGCATCTGTGCATGTTTAGGGAATCTGTGTGTCGGGTATTCCAGTAATGATTGACCCTCGACTCAGTTTCTCCACATTGACGCATCAGTGTTGCTTTAAACGCATGTTACCATGGAAACAGGCAGCCGGCATACAGGTCTGGTACACAGACAATGGTCTCTCTCTCTCTCTGTCGCTCTCTTTCAGTCACTCTCTCTCTCTCCACCCCTGCTTCTCCACCCATCGTTTACCCAATTTTCTCTCTCACCACATCTTCCCATTCTTTCTGTTTCTTGCCTTGATTTCCATTCATTCACGTCAGTCTTACCTCTCCAAGGTTTCCCCCTCCTTTCCTACTCTCCCTCTTTTCATTCAGTCTGACGTTTTTACCTCTCTCTCAATTTATTCACGTCAACCCTGCTGCCACACTCTCACATCTCTGTCTCTCTCTCCTTTCATCACTCTCTCCACTTGTCACGTCATCCTCTTCCATCTCTTTCCCGTCATCCATCTCTGTCTAACTGTGCTCCATCTCCTTCATTTCCTCCTATCTCTATCTCCTCTTTCTGTCCATCTTTTCTTTCCTCTAAGCTGTGTGTGTGGATAGAGAGCTCTGGTGCTTCGTCAAACACACACAAATGCTCAGAGAGGTATTCATCACAGCACACAGTTAGAGCACCAATATTCTTGTTTTAACTGTATCTTTGCAGACCCATGACAACTACGCTAATAATAGGGTTCTTGGGAGCATTGGGTGTGAGCATTCTTAAAGTGGAATATTACATATCTACATTTAAGCCCATGAACGGTGGGGGCAGTATAGCAGGATCAAACATGACAACAACAATGGTGGCAAGCTTGGAAGAAAAAACTAATATATGCTGTATATATACATACTTTATTTATTTTTTTGGCAGCTACATCCGGACCTGGTCTGGCATGACCGGTAGCTCCTGGTGGTTAATGTTAAAAAACTTGATTTCTTTAGATATATATTGCTGTTTAACTCACATTACTTTGACTTTAGGACTATTCTCTACTTGTGCTACTGTAACAATACATTGCAGTATTTACCATTTTCCTATAATTACCATCTTAGCTGGGGATGTTTATCCACTAAAGTTATATAGGATAAGTGTCCCCATTATGCTTACTTTGTGCAACATTTGGAATTCTCACCGAAATATTCTAGTGTCATCCAGATCACCCAATGACATATCTGCTGATTTATCTTCTGCCGGGTGGACATGCATTTTATTCCTCAAAGTGTGTGAACAATGCTGCTAGCATCACAGAGTCCTATGCAAATACACACCTGTGGCACATACATAGTAGCAGACAACACAGACGTTAGACACACATCAACACCACGGCCTCACCTTGCCGAAGCTGCCCTTGCCCAGCACCATCAGGAAGTTAAAATCAGCCAGCTTCATGCGATCTTGGTTGCCATTGGAGTCGAACCGGGATGCAGCATTGGCTGCCTTGCCTTCTTTGTTCTTGTCTGGTCCAATCTTAGCTCTCTAGATGAGAGAAGAAGAGAATAGGGGATGATATTAGACGCAACCTTCAACATTTAAAGAGACTACAGGCTGTAAGTGGACAAATAGAGGGTAGAGTTGGCAAATAAATGTATATACTAAGATTTAAAAAAAGTTATAATGGGGCAGCTGGTGATATTTTCAATATTCAACAGTATTTGTTGAGGGAAGTAAAAGATTTACTTATTCATTTTCCCAAACCATATTTGTCTTGACCACTATATGGTATCATAAGCAACATATTGGTAGGCATTACCATGACTTTGCACTTTACTTCATGTGACAATGAATTGGGTATAAAACAAAGGGGGCGGGGGCTGTTGTTTCAGTATTAAAACATCTCAAGCTTTCAGAGGTTTGCATAATGGCAGATCGTGAGGAAAAGGCCTTGAAGGGAAAATCAGTTACACATGCATTTCTTTAGCATGCCAAAAATTGAGGTCCAAGAATAACATCCTTTTTTGTTTATCATTAACATGTATGTGAAATGTTGTCATAATTTGAGAAACTCACATTAGTAATGCTACTAATTATCTAGAGCCAAGTCTTATTGCTTATGGCAATATATGCCAATTATATCAAAAGATGTAGCTGCTTAAAAATGCCACATTTAGGACGGGGGAAGCATTTTCCTACTGGAGCAAAGTCATCAAAGATCACTACCAACACTACAACATACAAAATATATTAGAAGCTTCACTTTATAATGAAGTAGTAGGCAGAAACCCATATTTCACATGCCAAAGTTATAAACAAACTAGGAAAAGAGAAGAAAAAATCACAGCCAGTCACTTTTTAACTGTTAGTGAAATAAATATCACACAGCGCAAAAACACATACATACTCAACATTGCTGTTATTTTAAATTTAGGGCATTTTAATATCACAGAGAAAACCTTTTTGTTAGAGAGACAGCAGTGGAAGTGATACATATGTTAAAAGGGGAAAGTTTTTAGCCTTTTGGTTCATTCCATTTCATTTATTCTGTGAAGGCACGTCACACTTTCATAAAAAATACGGCCTCCCTGTGACTCTGCCACTCTATTCAATCATGAATGTCACCACTTCCCTTGTTTCTGTCCTTAAACACTCACTCTGAGAATTTTTGTACCATTTCTCTTTTTCCCTTTTCTCTATAATTCATTTCTACTTCATCTTTATAAATGTGGCCTGTGTCTGTGACTCTCCATTTATTCATGTCTGTCACCACATCCCTCCGCTATACAACTGTCTCTCTCGCAGTTTGTTCCTCTCTGCCTCGACCTTTTCACGCTCTCTCCTGTCTCTGTCGTAAGAAACTATTTCATCTTATAATCTAATCTATTTATCATCTTATTCTCCACTCTGTTAAGCCATGCTTCAATTTAGTCTTAACACATTTCCAAAAGGCCTGCACACTCAGAGACAGAGGTCCAGAATGAGTACATCTTATCCTATCTTATCTTAAATTGCTGATCCACACTGAGGCTCTCTGCATTTCTTCTGTCCTGTGCAGTCATTTCTCCACTGCTTTGTGTGGAAAATTGTCAGAGTGGAACATCCAAGTACTCTGCTGCTCCCCACACTGTTTGGTGTGTGTGTGTGTGTGTGTGTGTGTGTGTGTGTGTGTGTGTGTGTGTGTGTGTGTGTGTGTGTGTGTGTGTGTGTGTGTGTGTGTGTGTGTGTGTGTGTGTGTGTGTGTAGGTGTTGCAACCCATGCGGTTCCCGACTCATCAATGGATAAAAGGCTCTATCTGTCTCCATCTGTTCTGACACACACACACACACACACACACACACACACACACACACACACACACACACACACACACACACACACACACACACACACGCAGTTGAGGTATTTGTGAGCAGCAGAGCATGCTGAAGGCAGCACTCTCAAAGCCTTCAGAAATCAATGCTGCTCTCTCTGTCTATGTGTCCAAATATGTTTGTGTGCATTATCAATGGTAACAAATAAGGATGAATGGCAGCAGCAAAATCTGATACATTTTCTATTTCTATTTCTCCCAAAATAGGTTTAAAGTGAATAACGACCTAATTGGTGACGGGAAATGCATCTGCACCTATATGTGTGTAAGAAAGAGAAAAGAGTTAGAAAGTAGGATATGCAAAGGTAAGAGAGAGAAAGGAAAGGAACTAGTGTTTACTAAAAATAAAGAAAAAGTGAGGTGGAGGAGGACAGAGGGGGAAGAAAGAAAAGAAATGACAGAGAAAAAGCAGTTTCCTGTTTTTCAATAAACTAGAAAAATGTATTTTGATCAAAACGTCTTCATCAAAATGAATTGAAATGAGATACAGAAATGTGTGTCAGCTTTAAATCAGGATAAATTCATTGTAAATCTAGCGCCCTGCTTCTTAACTTCCTCTGAATAACTTGTTGTCTGGGTCTGGGTGTGTGCATACGTACAACATGCATTATTTATCACTGTCTGTCACTGACTGTCTCGTGTGATTCTGGATGAGGTGAATGGAGGCATGCAGGTAATGTTACCAAAGTGAAGTCTCTCTCTATTTGTCTCTGTGTCTTTCTTTCTCTCTGTCATCTCTCTGAGAGCTACACCCTAGAAGTTGCCTACATGCTTTTGTGTGTGTGTGTGTGCGTGTGTGTGTATGTGTGTGTGTGTGTGTGTGTGTGTGTGTGTGTGTGTGTGTGTGCGTGTGTGTGTGTGTGTGTGTGAGTGATAGCTGGCCCCCCGAGAATGTGTCTCAGTGAACGTCTGAGGATCATGACCTTGAGGAGATGGAGGGAAAGAAAAACAGATAAAGAGAGAGAAACACACAGGGGGGCACTGAAGGTGACAGAGGACAACATAGACAAGTGAAGAAAAGAAAGGAAAGCACAATAAAAATGGGGGAGGAAGAGAGGAGAGAAATGGGAGGATAGAAGGCTACAACATTCTAAACAACAGACTCATCCACAGGAAAGTGAGTAAGACATTTTCACTGCAACACCCACTGAAGAAGAAAGGATTTGGGTCCAAATGCCGATCATTGGGGGTGGGAAAGGAAAAATTTTGCGACAATTTTTAAAATTGATTCTTTTCCCTATAATCGATGTATAATTTGTATTTTTTTTTTTTCCAATGATTCACCTAAATGTTTTCTGTTTAAACAGTACCGCTGATGGTACATATCATATCCGTTTCCAGCAAAACAGAGCGAAAGCAGAAAATCCAAGTTATGTACTTCTTTACGAGTAAAATAAATGTCAGACTGACTGACTGACATGTGATGTGCATTTATCTTGGATAACAAATAGTTAAATATCACTCATATGTCTGTATGGTAACTATGAGGCTACAACCAGCAGCTGGTTAGCTTAGCTTAGCACAACTGGTAACAGGGAAACAGCTGGAGTGACCCTGTTCAACTACCGGCACCTTTTTTTACGCTTCGGTTTCCACAAATCAGATATAAAATGTTAATTAGTGAGCTTTAGAAATGCTGGTGGATGGATTTAGTTACCTTTGGACAGAGCCAGGCTAGCTATTCCCCCTGTTTCCAGTCTTTATGCTAAGCTAAGCTAACCGACTGCTGGCAATACTCTAACTGCAACTGGAGCTGGGACAGGTGAGAAAAAAAAGAGCAAAATTGCACCCGAACAGCTCCACTTAACTCCATGATCAACACATTTCAGAATGGCGTTCCACAGTTTTTTGTCAGCAAGACAGAAGGCGGAGAGGAAAAGAGAAGAAAAAAAAGAGGAAACACACAGAGCGGGGTTATCCTCTCCACTGCCAAATTTGTGTTAATGAATGGGCCTACTGGTCACACACACGCACGCGCACACACACACACACACACACACACACACACACACACACACACACACACACACACACGTCTGGACCTGCAGTGTGCCAGACCGGATGGTACTATAAGTGTGCCTGCCAACTGCTAACAGCTCTCCCAGGGAGGCTCTCACTCAGACACACACAGATGCATAGTGCGCGCGCACACACACACACACACACACACACACACACACACACACACACACACACACACACACACACATTCACAACCACCGACACATTCCAACACATGCAGGCACACATTTGAAAATGCTTCCACATAGAAACACAAAGAGACTAAAAGGTGCGGATTCACACACACCTCAAACTTCTGCCGTAGCTCCTCGTTGCCCTCCTCCCCCTCTGGAGCAACGGGAACATTGAAGTACTCGCCTTCCTCCTGGGAGAGCAGCTTAAACCTGAAGAGAGAGAGAGAGTGAGAGAGAGAGAGAGAGAGAGAGAGAGAGAGAATATTTCCAGTCAAATCAATTCCCAATTAGTTTATACAATTTAAGCGTTTAACTGCTTCCATTAGCTGAAGCTGCTGACTGTTAGTGCACCGATTTAAAGTCCTAAAGAATAATCAGCTGATTATTTAGTAATTCACTCTCCTTCATGGTGATCCAGCAAAGCCTGACAGAGATGGGCCCAAGACACAGCTGAGATGTGTATTATTTAACAAAATCAATAGAATATAATTTTTCATATTGGCCCCATTTTACAAGCTCGTACTTCACAGCATCAACATGGTATTTATAGTAAATACCATTGTGCTGGGTCTTTATGTTTAAGTGACACATATCTTAACTTTTAACAATTTTCCTTTTAATTTTTTCCGATTTCATCCTCAGAAAATGTGGATCCTGTTGTGAGCATTTGTATCTGCACCATTCCTATTTTATTCTCTTTAGTTTATTGACTTTTTGGTGCTATGTAAATAGTTCGCTGTATCGCTGTATGTGGGCAGTGCTGTCAACAAACAGCAGTTTGAAAAAGTGTTATGTGACTGCTGCTGCCAATCTACCAACCTGCGAGGGAGCTTAACAACCTGATTCAATCAGACATTTGGACTTTTAAGTGCTGCTGTCTGTAAGTTAAGTTACGTTACCAGATGCACAAGAAATGCTGTCACAAATGTGAATACTTAATGCTTTGTCCACGCTCCACGTCTGAGTCTACACCACCAGTTTTGGCCTTTGATGTAACTTGAAGGGATGCATTTACTGACTTAAATCAGCATTTATATCATTTGCTGCTTTATTACAACAGATTTTTTCTCTCTTCAGACAGCCATGAGATCAGATCGTTGCTTCAAGAGGTTATAGCTGATATCCTTAACGTCTTTTACTTAAAATATTCTTATTATTATTAAATATAATGTTCTGTAGCATTGGGATGTGCCAAATGCACTTTTGGTGATTTTGTGACCAGTCTCCTGGATAGGCTGAGGTAAGATCAGAAGACATTTTCATACATCATGGGTGTGTTAAGAGTCTTGACTATTGTGGCCATCCACATTCACTATTACCTGATGATGCACTGACAGTTTGGGAATCATGTGGAGACTTTTCATCAGAGGAAACATACTGTTGAGTGAATATTAGTTCACTCGTCATTTGCATAGTGGAAACATCTAAAAGAATGAAAGACTGCCAACAGGTTGCAGTTCTTCTTTCAGAAAAGCAGCAAATCTGCTGCTGGTTGCTCAGTTTGTGCTAGCTACTTCACCTTACTCATATTCTAGAAGATGAGGACCATCCAGTCGCCTCTCTGTCAGCACTGGTTTATATGGTTGACTTTGGACGGTGATGGCACGTGGCTATGAGTCGCTTATCAGGATCAGGAACTCAACTCAACATTCTCCTGCTGACTCTGCCAGCCTGGGCTAGCTAGCCAGCTGGCCGGTCAAGTTTTCAAATTTAAACAGAGTAAACACAGAGGAAAAGGTGGAGAAGATGAGCTCAAGCTAGCAAGACCATCTCTGTGGCCATCACCAGTCTTCTGCTGACTTTGCTAGCCCGGGCTAGCTAGAGGGCTAAGGTTTTCCGATAAACATCAGAGTAAACACAGTGGAAAAGGTGAAGATGGCTATCAACTACAACCCATGGCTATGATCCCGACCACTACATGCACAAGTTAAAGGAGCTGATAGGAAAATTTTGAATTATACCTTGTACAATTTAATGTGACAAATAAAATTGATTGATAAACATCTGAAAACAATTAATATCATATTAAATAAGATCAGCAAAGTAAGACTATGTCACAAGCTCAACTCTTGTGAACACAATATCAAATACCTCCCATAGAGGGCAGTAACATAGAAACATATAGTAGTTTAGCTGCTTTAACAGCTGTTTTGTTCAAGTCCCTCTCACTGCTGGCCAGCAGAGCTTCACATGGACAGAGTAGTGGAAAACACACACTTTCACGGGTTCTCTTTGCTCTGAATATCAGCTTTTTAATGGCATCTCTCCACCTCCACCTCAAACGCTGGCATCTCATTAACAACCCTGACAGGGCAGCGTCAGCAAAAAGAGGAAGATAGAGAGATACAGAGACTGAGCTAGAGAGAGAGAGAGAGAGAGAGAGAGGGAGGGTGGGTGGTAGAGAGATACAGAAGAAGGGATACAGAGATGGGGTACAGATGCTTTGGCACGGAGTATCACCAGAATAAAAAGAAGAGTTCCAACTAAAGTATTTCTCCAACAGTGCAGTAATGAACAAGGTCACCTCCACTCTCCCTCCTCCTCTACCTGTGCTGTTTCTCTGCCTCATGTCTCTCCACTACCTCCCGCCAATTCATCCACCCATTCCTTCTTTCATCTCACCATCCATCCACTCCTTGTTTCTGGAGCTCCGAGATGCCGAAGGACAGTGATCCCATGAAGTCGTTACGGCTGGTCAGGTCCCAGTCCCAAATCTCCACCGACAGACGGCGGTCCTTATCGTACTCCTTCAGGTGGCTGGGAGAAAAACATGGACAATCAACAGTTGGATGATGGCTGAGAGTGATACCTAAAGGTGTATATTATATATATATATATATATATATATATATATATATATATATATATATATATATATATATATATATATATTCCCATTAACTTTTAAAGCCACATGAAAGCAGTCTTGGACTTAACTTTCCTGCCATAACAATATGTGGCCTCTTAAGTATGCCTTGTATAATCCCTCTAGTAATCAGATTCACCTCATTTTCCAAATAAAGTAGAAATACAGAAAACGCTATCTGTAAGTGTAGCCTGTGTGTTACATTCAGGCTTCATTCAGACCACACATTTGAAGAAGTTTATAAAAAAACTTCTTTCATCTCTTATTTCAATGTGTTGGATAGGTGTAAAAAAAAAAGGTTTTTTTAAGTTGAACATCTGCAACCAGATGCTTGAAAATGCAAATCTCAGTCTCTTTCCATGCAAACCCTGATGAAGCTGATTAAAAATGTAATTGGAGCCAACTGCAGGAAACTACCCCAAAAGCAAGGTTTTATGAATATAAGGCGCCAGATGTTTTTATCGGAGCCCCAGCGGTTACATATGCGTGGAAAGACGATCGCAATGCTCTAAAAAAACTGCAGTTGGTAAGTGAGAGAGATGGAAGAGAAAAAAGAAAGGGGGAGACGGATCGAAAGATAAATAAAATAAGAGACCACCAAACATAGTGTAATAAAGCCTTACAATTTAAATGTCTCATTCCAGGTGGGGTTGAGGCAGCACTTTATGGTCTTGGTCTTCTGTTTACTCTCGCTGCGGGGATCTGGGATCAGTTTAAGCTTCACGTAGGGGTCTGACAGACCGTTGGGGTCCATAGGAACCAGATTCCTGCCCTCTCCGACTGGGGGGAGAAGGATGTAGAAAAAAGGAAAGAAAGAGGCAGGGTGATAGGAAAAGAGAGGGTGAAGGTGAGAGAAGAAATTTGAATAAGAAAACATTTTGAGAATTTGATTTTACGTAAGCATCAGTTACAATGACATTTTGTGAACATAATTGGAAATGGTTTATGTGTGCGAGTGCAGATCTTGACTTTTACAATCATAAGTGAAAAAGACTTTTCTCTCAGATTTTCTACAACATTATTTTTTTTACAGGAACCCAAATCATGAGCTACTACGAAAAATAAAAGACACAGTATTACCAATAAAACATTTAGCTGGTAAACAGATACTAAACAGAAACACAAGAGAGAGGAACAGAGAGAATCATGATTTGATTTTCCTTCAAATATTATGGTATTGTTGCATATAATTGTAACCAAATATAACTAAAATGCAACCTTATGAATCACTTAAATAAAACAAACTAAAGGCCACCTTCAAAGTTAATAAAACATTAATAATGTAACACGTTTTACATTTACTGTACACATCTATACAGTGACTAGCTTATTATGTAGATCATTACCTTTTTAGTTTTATTTTCTTAAATTTTCACCTGCTGTTGGCTTCATATCTACAGTGCTGCGTTTCAAAACGTCCTACTAAATCTGGTGGACAACAATATTGGAGAAGCTGGTATGGACTCTTCTCTCCATTTGTTTAGCCAGTAGTAAAATGATGATAATCACAACTTGTTTGTATTTATATTCCACTCTATTCTGCACCATAGCCTGCATAAATGGAAACAGCAGGCAGGTTTGAATACACCCTCATTGTATTTGTGCACATGACCTAGAGCAATTATGCCAAAAAATGAGGGTCTTAGAATTGTATTCAGAACCCACCAGTAACTCATCATAATTCATTTTTAACCCATATTTAGCAGGTTGGCAGGTGTTAATTTCAAGCGCTGTGTGTTTGAATTTGGAGAGTGCATCCTGTCGGTAATCTATTTAACAACAAAACAACTAATTAAATAGGCATGGTAAACTTGAGGCAACGGAAAACACACACACACACACACACACACACACCCCCCCTAGAGTTGTATTGGGGGTTAAAGCCTTGAGGTTGCCAGATCTGTCTGTAATGACCATGTAGACAGATGAAGGTTGCCAGTTTCAACACTAATCCTTCTTTGTAGCTGTCTGTTATTGGGCTGTAATTGTATTCCAGTGGCGTAACATCCCCTGCGATTGGAGTGTGTGTGAATTTGTGCGTGTGTGTGCACAATTATTGTTGCTGGTCAAGTTCTGAGGTCACATCCAATTACCAGAAGCAGGGCTGGTGCTGCGGTGTCTTAGGCAGCTCGCTAGGGAAGCACTCAAGACACACACACACACACACACACACACACACACACACACACACACACACACACACACACACACACACACACACACACACACACACACACACACACACACACACACACACACACACACACACACAGGAACCTTTCCCCACCCCCCATTTAAACACACGCATGCACACATGCAGGCACGCACGCACGCACGCACGCACGCTCGCACGCACGCACGCAACTCACTGGTTATACTCGGATCCCCGGCCTCCAAAAGAGGTGACATTACTTATTTATTACCTTTTAAGAACACTAAAAATCTAACCTGACCCTGCCTAGTGCCCAAAGATCCATCTACATGGAGAAACCTAAAACTATAAGTCTTTGGTATCTCAACTTACTGGTTTAGTTACACTAAGAATGTGGTCACACAAATAAAAATTTTGGACCCGAGTTGGGCTGTGTCAATCTGATCGGGTAGTGCATGGGTCTCAATATGTCTCATACCTGAGCAGATTCTGAATCAGCTCTGATCCTGCGCTGCTGCCAGTGTTAGTTGATTCTCTCTCTATTTAGGTCTGTTTGGCTGACACCATTTTGAATCCAGTCTAATCACCCTACTTCGGCCTATTTCTGGTTCATTTCAAATCAAGTCTGTCTGTTCTGGGGTCTCTGTCAGATTGAGTTCTCTTGTTGAAAATGATTTGTGAACATATGAGTTTGGGTAGGCTATGCTACACTTTACTGCACTTAAAAGTATAATGCATCTTCTCGGGTGGTCTGACGGTTAAAAAGCAAATGAAGAAACAATTAGATTTAAGTGATCTAGTAGATAAGACTGCAAGTTAACTTTTTCAAAGATAACAAAGAGGTGCTGTTTGAAATAGAGGAGAAGGGAGGAGACAGCATGTTATGTCCCTTAAAATGAGTATTAAGTGTCACATCATACTGAAGCCGGTCTGTCTTGTATTGTCACTACAAATGAAGTGCACATGAGTTTACGTGGAAGTGAGACTTTCCAGTCTGTCTTATTCTAACATGATGTTGAAACATGGGTCAAAAAGCACACTTTTGCAATAAAATGTTTATTTTTTTTTTTTACAATTAACAATTGAGATGCACAGCTCTCAGAGCTGTGGGGGACATGTGGCATCCTTTTAAACCATGACTGAAGGGAGAGCTTCACAGCCAGCTCGCACCATGCGAATGAGGTTTTCATGCTGCTAAAGTCGCTATGCTACGCTAAGCTCCGAGAGGTTAACCACAGCACAGGCCCAACGGCCAGCATTAAACCCTCAGCGGAGCAGGTCAATAAATATTAGATGATGCCTGTTAAAGTGACCATCAAATGCTGGTTGAGGTGAGCTATAAAGAGGGTAGCATGCCAAACGGTCTCATAGGACACTTACAGTAAATAGAGGAGGGTTTGTGTGTTTTTGTGTTTGTGTGTGTTTGTGTTTGTGTGTTTGTGTGTGTGTGTGTGTGTGTGAGAGAGAGTGAATGGATCTGCTTGTGCATGCACAGGTGTGTAATGTACATGTGACTGTGCATGCATGTGTGCAATCCTTGCTTTCATACAGTATATGCTAATTGCAAAGAGCTTGTCTGAGTGTGTGTGTGTGTGTAAGAGAGAGAGAGAGAGAGAGAGAGAGAGAGAGAGAGATAACGTGTGTATTTGAGTCTACAGGGAGGGTGAGTGAAGATAAGAGTGCAGTAACAGCAGAATACTGTATGTGCACAGCAGCGTGGGTGTTGGCAGTGCTCCTTTTCCCATGTGAAACAGCCTCATCGGAGTCTTCGTAGGATTCTTATGTTCTGTCCAACTGCTACTGGCTTTTATACGTGCTGCAAAATAAGTGAAGCTTAAGTGAAGCACATTTATGTGTTCAGTTTGGCTTGTTTGTACAGGTACCAAAAATTAGAAAGATGCTGACTTGATGTTCATTTTAGCGTCTATATTCCTATATGTGTTTCTATCTGGCGCCAACAAATAGGTTCATTTAGGCGCACAGTCCATCAGGACTGCTACTTCAGGGACTGGAATTTTATTTGTTTTGACTCGGTTTACTTGCCAATGTGACTAACCTAAGTCTGAAATATATCAACCTTCCCCTCTGTGCTTCACACCTAAGAAAAGGACCCGTTGATTGATAGCGGAGTGTGATCCCAATCCAATGAAGAGCCAATCTGCATTCAGTTAACACACTAACTTATCACTGAGAAATGGCAGGTGCAACACCTGCTGTTTATTTCTGCAACATGAGCTATTCAGTGATTCTTAAAGACGAGGTTTGTCGAGGTTGGACATTGTCAGTGTATATGAAGGCGATATGGGGTTGGGCAATATGTCACCTGTGCAATATTGTATTTGGCAAGGGCTGTGCCGCAGGAGAATACAGCCGACGGGGTTGTTTAAGGGGAAGTGCCAATGAAAGGAGTAGTTTAATGTGCTTATTATATGTATATGGAAACATGTTTGTGTTGCATGAGAGTATGTGTTGAGAGATATTTGTATTTGTTGTCTTTTCTGTATTTTGTGTGTTGTTTTTGTAACGCTGCAGAATAGACAGAGTCCAAAACAAATTTCCCTTTGGGGACAATAAAGTATATCTTATCTTATCTTATCTGCTGTGGGTGTTTCCTGCCACATTTTGGACATTTTGGCTTAACAAGAGTCTCCCTAAAGTCTGTGTTCTGCTTTTAGTCAGAGGAAATGTATTAATCCATAACTAAATCCTGGCTCGGTTAGCCTGGTGCTACCATGCTGTATGATAGTGTAGCAGTTACTAGCTGATCTTGAATCATTGGACTATTTGAGTGATGACAAGTCAAAAACCAGCCTATTAGGATCAAAGGCTTTATCATGACTAATTGGTACAGTAAAGACATTAGATTTGAATAAAATTGAACAATTCTGCTCACTTACAATTCCTCCTGCCGAGCTTTAGTGTGAGAGCAGTGTTCTTCAAAGAAAAATGATATAGTATATAAAGTGTCTGGCAATTTATGTCAGGTTAAGTTTTTTAACTCCCAAAGAAAATCTCAAGACACCACGTTTTGGTAAATGTTTGACTAATGGACTTTTGGCTCTGCATAGATAATTAATGAAACTGCTATTTCTTATATTCTTAAGGTTCTTGGAAGCTCGGTATGTTTTAAACTTTGCCTTTGAGCTAACGCACAGACAGCCAGAGTCATTGCAAGTGTTTCTGTAACTTTCCAGAGCAAAGATCTGACATTCGTGACTTCACACAGCGATTGTCCAGCTGTGTGGAGGTGAGGTTTGAACTTCTCTCTTAAGCTGTGTTCTCTCATTCTTTACACACATATTTTTGTCACTTTTCATGAGAACAACTGACTGCAACGCCATGATTGCCTTCCAAGCGAGACAATCTGAACATGTGCGCCGTTATCCCCATATGTAAACAATTCTCAGCCTCCTCTATGACGACTAGTTTTTTTCACCCTGCCTTTCAGAACATCTATGAAGAAATTAGGCAGAATGTGCAGCACCAAAGGAAGGGGGCACCTTACAAGGCCCCTATCCCAGGTCCAACTGCTTTCCCCCTGCTGGAGTGTCCGTGATCTAGGATGAGGCAGATCGTCCATCTCGGTGGGCACTGCTCTGCCACTGACCCTGAGCTCTGATCTCCCAGTGACAGGGGAGGGAGGTGACTTAAAAGTGATCAATAAAGTGTCACTTTACACCCATGTCAATTTCTTTGATTAAATCCACGACTAGTCCACAGCACAAATGCATATTTCAGTGTGGCAGCCATTTCCACCAGCTCCAGATATGTTAAGCTGTAGAATAATTCCTAGCGGTTCTACAATTCTCTGTGCTGGTGGGTTTTTTTTCCACCTCACTGCAATGAGGGAGAAAGCTACTGGTGGCTCCACACTGCCCCCTGTGGACAGAAATTAGTACTACACCTCCTACTGCCTGCTATCATTGCCCGTAAACTATTCCCACCAAGGAAATTGGAGGAGGATTTCTATCACAGCTGGCTGAAAACAGGAATGGAACACAAAACATGTGTATAAATGCATACAACTTGCCACTTCAATTGTAAGTGTACAAGTGTTGAAGATACAATCCTTGCTGGCTGGACAATCATGTAATGCACTCTGGGACTGAACAGATATGATAAAATAACATTAGCTGTCAATTTTCCTTTCCAGTTTCTACCATTCAGCTCTATTGTATTCTATTCTGTAGCACTTGTGAGGTTAAGCCTGTACTGTTGTCCTAGCAGTCTCTGTGTGATAAATCTGCTCTCTAATCATTTCCCACAGTAAATCCCAGCTAATGATCAGTCTACAAGCGTGGGAACCAGGAATAGTGAGTAGAGAGGGATGAAACCCAGCAAAAGGGAAGAGAAAGGGACAATGCTTTTACATACAGAAATGGGCAGATCCAATGTACTGGATGTATTGTCTCTTTTCAGGAAATTCATAACTGTTTTAGTGGTAGTTAATGGACACTTTGTTTATATTTGTCACTGATGAACAGATGCTGTATATTGATTATATATGTTGTGCAATCCAAGAGGAATCAATCATTCCTCTTTCACAGCAGAACAGGAATAAATTGTTTTTAGATCCACAATCAAACTCAGTTATATTTAGTTAGTAATTACCTTTCAGTGCTTAAGTAGCATGGGCAAAAAGAAATCCACTACATTTTGGTGAAATTCAAGTGTTATCTATCCAACCATCAATTTTCTGGGTAAACATTTATCATTATTAAGTCATGTAGTGCTTGGGGATGAATGGTGGCACAGCTGAAGTTGGAACAGATGTATGTAGACTGGGTAAAACACCTATTCAAATTGAAATGTAGTCTTTAGATTTGGGATAAGAAAATGTACGGTATGCACATTAGATGGTGGGGGTTACAGCCAAGGTACATTCTTCTTCTTCTAAAAAGTCTGACGTTTTCAGTTTGAGGCACAGCTGTAATGGAGTTGACAGGTGCAGAGTAAAGTTAATGTAAGCCTCTGCTGTCACCTGCAGGTAAGACAGGGCACTACAAGTCAGTTATAAAGTAGACACTGTTCTCTACCATTCATCAGTTAAATAAAACAGCAGGCAGGTCAGGAAACTCTCTACAGGAAAGAGGCGAGCCAAGATGTAACCTATCCCAACAAGCTTGAAATATATTCACTCGTAGACAATCATTTAATAAAAACAGGGACTGGTGACATGCTGTGGATTTCTTGGATATGTTTGTTGTTAGATTATGTTATTTTTGTGAAAATGACTGGCCAGACATAGATGGAGATGCATCTAGAAACATTTGGGCTGGGGTTTAAGCGTCATACAAAAACAGCATGTTCAGTATTTGTGTTGACTTTCTATCAAACTAAGTTTAGCTTCTATGAAGTATACTGTATTGATTTATGTATTGACACATTTACTTAATAATCACAGTGTATGTTGATGTTCTTTTTACATCACTTTGCTGGAATAAAACTGGTATTAAACAAAAAAAAACAAATGACTTGTGAATCTCATATTTAACTTCTGTTGCATCCATCCTTCTCCTCTGCAGGTCTACCAGTAGAGGGAGACAGATGACTGGTATTCTCAAACATGAGTATTAAACAGGAGTATCTGGGCAAATGTCTTAAAGGCTGATGACTGTATGAGTGTGTGTTTTTGAGATATACTTACTGGTAACAGTGAGTACATTAGTCTTGACCTCAGCGGTGATCTGGAGGCGACCTCTCCTCTCAGTGTGGTCTGTCCCACACAGGCTCGGCACATTGGCCACACAACGCTTGTGTATGTTCATCATACAGTCTGGAAAACACACAAACACACACACATGCAGATATGTATTGGTTATGTTATTTAAGCGTGTATTCTCTGGACATACTGTAGAGTATTTATTAACATGGATGTGCGTGCCAGCAAAGACGGTGCACTATACTACAGTATATTAGTTTAATGTATAATACAGTTTTTCTGAATTGCTAAAAACACTACACCCCATTCTCTGAACCAAATTCAATTCAATTTTATTTATAGTATCAAATCATAACAAGAGTTATCTCAGGACACTTTACAGATAGAGTAGGTCTAGACCACACTCTATAATTTACAAAGACCCAACAATTCCAGTAATTCCCCCAAGAGCAATCATTTAGAGCGACAGTGGCGAGGAAAAACTCCCTTTTAGGAAGAAACCTCGGATGCTCAGTGGCTTAAAACTACGGTGGCTGAGATGGTTCAACACAAATACAAAAGCTACAGTACAAACACAAAAGCTACAGTACAAACACAAAAGCTATAACACCAATACATAAGCGACAACAGAAGTGAGTGTGCTGTTGACAAACGGAGCCAAAGGAAGAAAGTTCATGTATGTTCGAGAAGTATTTACATGCAAGGAACCATGTTTCATTTACTTCTCAAACATACAAGAACTTTCCTCCACCGGCTCCGTTTGTCAACAACACACTTACTTCCGTTATCACTCACTTCCGTTGTCACTTATGTGTTTGTGTTGTGGCTTTTGCGTTTGTGTTGTAGCTTTTGTATTTGTGTTTAAGCTTTGTGTTTGTGTTGTGGCTTTTGTGTTTGTGTTGAACCGTCTCAGCCACCGTATAAACCCATTTGCCGAATCAATTACACTTCTTGAAAAACTCTAAACACATTCTCATTCGTTAAAACACATTTCACACTGGGATGCACTTGTGTTGCAAAATGGTTTACACGGGCAGCAAAAGTGAAACACAACTACAACACAGTTGTCATCGTTCAACGACTCAAAATTGTACACACGTTTCTAGGTGATCAAACCAATCGTAGAGAATATAAGCCAGTTCAGAGTGCACAGGTGGCATAGGAGCATTGCATGTTGATGTTTGATTTTGTGGTTTCACAATATTTTTTAGTGTGCCGTCATCTGTATTGTTCTACAAGTGCCTACATTAATACAGTATACAAACATTCAATATTGTATTACTTGCACTACTTGCAGTGTACAATATATTCACTGTACAAGTTGTGATATACTTAAGTTTTCATGGCAAAATGTGTTTACTATATGAAATACTGTAAAAAAAAAAAAAAAAAAAAATATATATATATATATATATATATATATATATATATATATATATATATATATATATATATATATATATATAAGTAAGTCGGACATGTTCCAGGTGAGGGTTGGCCTCCGCCAGGGCTGCGCTTTGTCACCAATCCTGTTTGTAGTATTTATGGACAGGATATCGAGGCGTAGTCGTGGTGGGGAGGGGTTGCAGTTCGGTGGGCTGGGGATCTCATTGCTGCTCTTTGCAGATGATGTGGTCCTGATGGCATCATCGGCCTGTGACCTTCAGCACTCACTGGATCGGTTTGCAGCCGAGTGTGAAGCGACTGGGATGAGGATCAGCACCTCTAAATCTGAGGCCATGTTTCTCAGCAGGAAACCGATGGAGTGCCTTCTCCAGGTAGGGAATGAGTCCTTACCCCAAGTGAAGGAGTTAAAGTACCTTGGGGTCTTGTTCGCGAGTGAGGGGACAATGGAGCGGGAGATTGGTCGGAGAATCGGCGCCGTTGTGACGAAAAGAGAGCTGAGCCAGAACGCAAAGCTCTCGATCTACCGGTCAGTTTTCGTTCCTACCCTCACCTATGGTCATGAAGGCTGGGTCATGACCGAAAGAACGAGATCCAGGGTACAAGCGGCCGAAATGGGTTTCCTCAGGAGGGTGGCTGGCGTCTCCCTTAGAGATAGGGTGAGAAGCTCAGTCATCCGTGAGGAGCTCGGAGTACAGCCGCTGCTCCTTCACGTCGAAAGGAGCCAGTTGAGGTGGTTCGGGCATCTGGTAAGGATGCCCCCTGGGCGCCTCCCTAGGGAGGTGTTCCAGGCACATCCAGCTGGGAGGAGACCTCGGGGAAGACCCAGGACTAGGTGGAGGGATTACATCTCCAACCTGGCCTGGGAACGCCTCGGGATCAGAGCTGGTTAATGTGGCTCGGGAAAGGGAAGTTTGGGGTCCCCTGCTGGAGCTGCCCCCCCCCGCGACCCGACCACGGATAAGCGGACGACGATGGATGGATGGATGGATGGATAGATGGATAGATAGATAGATAGATAGATAGATAGATAGATAGATAGATAGATAGATAGATAGATAGATAGATAGATAGATAGATAGATAGATAGATAGATAGATAGATATATATATATCTGTAACTGTATGCCCTGGACACTGTGTTCTCAAATTGTTGAGGTAATGTCTAATGAATGCTCCGTAGTGTTTAGGTATTGACTGACTGTGTGTATGATCTGAAATCATGGTTTAATTTTGTCAGCAGAGTCAAGTGTTTTATGAATATAGTTTGAGAATTTAGTTTTGTGTATACAGTTTTGAGAAAATGGGTGAGGGTTTCAAGAAATGTGTCTTAGCAATCGAGAAAAACTGTAACAATAACAATATACTTTTTGTACATTACACTGAGTGAGATGTAATATTAAAGGATACAGTATATATGTGTGCAAATGGCAGCATTATCAATCCAAAAGAGTTAGGCATGAGTGGATGTGTGTGCTTAATAGAGTACATACGGTCACATCTCATGCCCTGGTGTATGAGGCCGTAGAGCAGAGAGCCACAGTGGTCGCAGAAGGTTGGACTAGAGTAGGTGTGGATCTTAAACTTGTGCTTTGCCCTTGGGTCCTGGTAGGAAGAAAAGAAAAGTAAGTTAGTAATAAAGATTAATCAATAAAATCTATATTCAGTCACATTTCCTGTCTTCTCCCTAGCGCATTAGAAGTGAGGGAGGAAACATCTTTCAGAATAAAGCAGTGAACATTTCGTCAAAGATTTTCGTGAAATATTTCTTAATGTGCTGGACACACTTGTCTGTTTGCCATATGTGCATGTATATGTTAAAAAAAAGTGAACGAATGCTCCAATGAGTTTAATTCATACAAATATTTAACCACAATACCAACCAACCTCTAGATCTCTCTCTTTTATTCACCACTTTTTTGTGCACTTTCTGTATACAGACAATGAAGCATTTAGAATTCAGCTCTACACCTTAACTTGTGTCTTTACATGGGCATCTGCACTGTAATCTGACCAAGGTAAGTTTCATTGAATTTCAGTTTAGAAGAGTGTGTGTGTGCGTGTGTGTGCAATAGAGCTCTGTATGGAGTCAGCCTTCCATGAAGTTCATTAAGCCTCATTGCATTTAAATAAGAACAGTGACAGTGGATCAGCAAGAGTTCACATCACACACACACACATGCGCACACACACACACACACACATGCGCACACACATGCGCACACACACACACACACACACACACACACACACACACACACACACACACACACACACACACACACACACACACACACACACACACACACACACAGTGGTCTCGGTGATTGTTATTCAAGTTCAAGGTCACAAGTTGGCTTTAGATTGAGACATTTTAATTCAGGTACCAATTTCTTTTTTATGAACATCCGGAACTAAGGCGTAACTATGACATAAACACAGGCTATTTATGTCTGATGTGTGTGTGTGTGTGTGTGTGTGTGTGTGTGTGTGTGTGTGTGTGTGTGTGAGTGTGTGTGTGTGAGAGTGACACCTGCAACCATGGCTCAGTTTCAGTGGCACACACCCACCCCCACCCACAACCACCCACCCACACACCCACGCACTGACGCATGCACGCACGCTTCAATGCAGGAGTTTAAATATTTCTGCCAAATCCGTTCAGGTAGCGACCACAAGTTGGTGTGTGTAGACAGATTTCTCTGACATGCGTGTGTTCATGTCTTTTCACCTCATGAGCCAGAAAAATGTGCTCATTGATTCCTTCCTCTCCTGCACACCTGTCCTGGAAAATAATGTTTAATTTAGGCTGCCACAGCCTGAATTATACCCAGCTGTCCCAAGGCATCTTCAGAAGCGTGTGTGCTTGTTGAGTCTGAATGATTGTGTGGCTGGCTGTGATCGCCTGTGTGTAGGTATGTGGGTTTCTTTGCACAACTGTGTATGTGTTTGCATTTATGCGTGTGCATGTGTGTGTGTGTGTGTGTGTGTGCGAGCGCGCGTGTTCATGTGCGTGCGTGCGTGTGTGTGCATGCGTGTGTGTTTGTTTGTTTCTCTGCTGGTTCTCAAGGACAAGACCACCTCCTGCTTGTTTTTGTTCCTCTGAAAAACAAGGGAACATTTGTGCTGCTGAAGCTCCAGTGATGAGCAACAGCAGACAGGGAGTGATATGAGGGCTGATGAGAGAGGCTGCCAGCTTCACACACTAATGACTAAATACATCCCACCTTGAAAATTCAAGGATTGATCAGAAAACAAAAAGGCAGGAAAATAAAACATAAAATAGTGAATAGGGACAAAAAGACATGACTTTTCCAGCATATATTATATTATTATTATTTCATAAATCAGAGCATGTGCTTTCTTGTTGATGGATGATCAGAAGATAGAGAGTAAATGCTGTGATGCTAATGCATTTGTCAATCTATTTTACTGTACAAGTGTTACAAATTGAAACGCCCACACCAACCAGGCGGCCGCCCCTCGGCAGAAAAGGCAGTTGAATTGATCTCCCCGAGTTTGTCAAAAAAGTGCCTCGGAACACACCAAAGCGACAAGACGTAATACGTGGGAATGTCATCTCTCATTTTGCAGGTGTTTGGTCATAAACATATTGTAAAAACTATTGACCAAATTCAAGTTCTGACCTGATGATGGCACTAGTATCAAAATCACAGCTGTCCCAGAGTCATTTATTTATTTCAAGGGGGACATGAATGTCCGTACAAAATGTTATGGCAACCCATCTGATAGTTGTTGAGACATGACACTAATACCAAAAATGTCGACCTCATGGTGGCGCTAGAGGTAAAAGTAGAGACTCACTAAGTCAGCAGAATGTATCATCTGGCACCCATTAATGTCTGTAGAAAAGTTCATGGCAATCCATCCAATAGTTATTGATATATCTCAGTCTGGACCTACGTGGTAGACCATTGTGCGGTGGTACATTAATAGACTTTGTAGTTTTTCTATAATTTCACACTACAGTTTGTGTACACTTGGCATGCACACTTGACATGCATGCTGCCAACTTTTTCAACAGTTTCAGCCTCTTGTGTCACTTGATTTTACTCACTAAGACCCCACTAATTAAAAGCAGATGGTACAGCATGGGGCGCTTGGACAAGTTTAGTGTATTGCATGGCATATGTTGTGTTATTGGGTGTCCAAACTAAAAGCCTGCTCATAACATCAGCACAGTATGCCAGAGCAGCCATTAGTCAGTGCTTACACACACACACACACACACACACACACACACACACACACACACACACACACACACACACACACACACACACACACACACACACACACACACACACACACCTCCTGTCATGCCATTCATGATGCGGTGTGACAGACAGGCAGGCAGGTTCACAGCAGACAACACAAAGGCTCCTGGCTCGCAGTCGCTGACATAAAAACAATTTCTATACTATTTTTTTCCTTATTGATTTTGTCTTAAGTCCACTCACTATTTGAGTTAGTGCTTACTGACTTTCTGTCATTTCTACAGTGGCAAGCATCATTTACCATACGGAGTAATTTTATCATAAACCTGCAGTGTTTCAAATAACTATTCTCCTTGTG
Source organism: Gymnocephalus cernua (assembly GCA_023631565.1). Classification (NCBI taxonomy): domain Eukaryota; kingdom Metazoa; phylum Chordata; class Actinopteri; order Perciformes; family Percidae; genus Gymnocephalus; species Gymnocephalus cernua. The sequence continues at coordinate 7,771,544 of CM042441.1, forward strand.
ATCTGTATTCTAAATAGAGTTAAGCAATTAATTTAATGTTAAAAATGTGCACATACACTACTACATTTTGATAACAAGTTATTTGTATGTTGTTGTTTTTTTTTTACAGTGTATTGTTTTCTATACCCCAAATCTTTTTTTTCTTTTGTTTAAAGCTGATGATTTTATGACTTGATTTTTATTTTGTTGCCTCGTGAAGCACTTTGTAATGTGGATTTTGAAGTGCTCTATAAATGAAAAGATTATTATTTAGTTCACCTTATAATGTGTGATAATTCATAATACCTTAAAAGCATTTCAGTAGACTGAATAATGGAGGCAAACAATGAAACTAGTGACATGCCGTGTTACTTACAGTGTTACTGTAAGTTAATCAAAGTGTTGCTTTGTTAAAAAGCCACCAAAATAAAGCCGCCAACATACTAAGAATGAGCAAACAGGCACTTCTTTCAAATTACATCTTTCCACCCACTCTAATTCACAAATGGACTGCAAAGTAAAATGTAACAGTACAGAGGCTGCAGCAGCTGCCTTTTCTGTCCTGATCAATAAAACAAATCCATTGTGTTTATCCCCTTCAGGCTTGTAATTCTTCCTCTGGGAATGTTTAAGTGTGTCTTTGAGAGAGAGAGACTATTTAAAGGATTTCTTGTTGATTGGGGGGAGGGGGGGGGGGGGGGGGGGAGATATGCAAATGATTCACTCTTGGAAAAAGAGGCTTAATGGCATCACAAGAGCAGTAAAGAATGACAAACAGAAGGAGTAAGGGAGTGCAGCGAGGGCTGAGGGTGGTGGTTTCATTTTCACACCCTGAATCTAACTCCTCTCCTCGTTCCCTTCCTCCATATGCTTATCGCAATGTCTCCATCACTTTGTTAGCCCTCTTCCTCTCTCAAAGGTTAACTTGTGGTTTCTAGCGGGGGTTTTAACCATCTGGACACACATTCTCTTAAAAATGTATTGTATATTAAAATATATCAACGTTTTATTCTATAATTGCATCCAATGAGAATATACCACTTTCAGGTGTTTTAGCATGCAGAGAGATGTAGGATCTCCACATAAGGCAAACAGAGAAATTGAGTGACACAAAAGACACACGTGTAGCCCAGCTAATATGCCAAAGCGTGTCTAGAGATATGTTTTAAAACATGAATAGACCTCCATTTATGAATAAATCCTGAACATTTCTGTGCAACTGCAGTCCAAACTTTGTTCCCAGCAAGTAGCAGTACAATACTTTTAAAAACAAGATTTCCAGAAGCTTCAAGTGAAGGAAACACCTCAATATTTCACAATTGCCAACGTTGACTTATATAATTTGAACACCGAAAGAATCACTCAATGTGTTTTGCAATTTGACAAGAGAAACCACATAGCAATTTTACAGATGGCAGTTTAAAGTTCAGAAGTTATGCATTACACACACCCTCGTTGATTTAAAAAGACGCTAAATGTTTTTCTGCTTTCTTTGATATCACAGGAATTGGAATCAAATGCCTCAATTGGTGGCACAGACACTCTTAGCTGTGCTCCAAAAATACTAATAAGAAAGAAAACACTCTACACTCTAAAATCCCATTAACGTGTGTGAAAAGGACCTGGCGTGTCACATCCCTGCATGAAATGTAAACTGAGATCAGCTTTGAAATGAAAGAATTTTCCCTAAAAATGAAGAAGGCATGAAATATGGTGTCTATATGTCTGTAACAGTGGATGAGTGGTTCACACAGTCACTGGGTCTGAACCTGAAACCTGACAGGGCTCTTTCAGTGTGATGTCTGTATGGGTTTCCTCCCACAGACATGCAGATTAGGTGAACTGTACACTATAAACTGCCCATAACCGTGGTTGTGAGTCTGTTTATGGGTGTTGGCCCTGAGACAGAGTGTCCAGGCAGTAACCTGGCTCTCACATGCTGACACAGACTCTGTAAGGGGGAGCAGTCCCTACCATCCTGCTTCAGTTCTGAGCAATAAACTGAAAATGAAATCAATGTCTGCAAATGAGAACGTCTTATGTGTTCATACATTATTTCTCCATAAAGACCGTCATTCAGTGTTTGTGTGTGTGCAGAAACATCTGAGGAGACTAAATGTATTCTATGCATGTCTGCATGTGCTCTGACTGTTGTTGCATGAACATAGAGTGTGCATAGAGAGGCAGAGGAATTTGGGGGAGAGGAGGAAGAAAATCTAGCTAAGCATAAAGACTTGGGTTAGGGCTAGGGTTGACTTGACGAGCCTGACTTGGTCCAAATGTAACAAAATCCACCTCCCTTCTAAAGTTTACCAAAGAAAAGAGTAATTTCTGCTTTGTTACTTCGTAGAAAATATAATAATAAATATCAGCTACCCTGGGCCAAAAAGAAACATTCATTCAGTTCCAGTTCGTAACATCTCTCAACTAATCCTGTGACATTGCTCGCCGTCCTCCCGCATTATTTATATACGTTTGCAATCTATAATATAGTCATCCTAAATGTCCATATATATTTTGTTCCATTTTGTACACACTATTGGGGGGGGGGGGGGGGGGGGGGGTTGCTCATCTCAATCAAGGGTCTGAGGATCAAGGGTGTACAGATTTTACAGTACAACCTCTCAAGGCAAATTTGTGATTTAGGGCTATATAAATAATATTGACTTGGCTTGACCTGACTCATCTATCTGGAAAATATATATTTTAGGAACCCCAGGACTAGTGGTAAATAAATATATCTTTAATCATAGATCCAAGCAAAAGTGTAATTTTATCTTTCACATTTAGTTGTTAAGCCTGTTTAAGCTGTTCCTTCCTTATGCATTTTATAGGCTCACACACACACACACACACACACACACACACACACACACACACACACACACACACACCGAGTTCTATACCATTAGCGGGCTGTGGGCATGAAATGTAGGTTTCATTAGAGGATGTCATCCCTCGACCTCTCCCACAGGGAACCCATTCTATTAACCCAGATCTATAATTGAGTTCTTCTTTTAAACATACATAGCTGACAGAGAGACGAAGACACAGGGAGGGATTGGCAGGAGGTAAAATAGGAGTGTTGGGCTGATTGCTGCAGACACTGAGTGATTATGAAGAAAAAATCTGCTTTCTGTCTATTGTGTCTTCCTCTATAGCCGCATCTATCTGATGTCCTTCAAAACCATCTCCTGCTGTGCTGTTCCTTCATGTATGTGACCCGTGTGAAAGAACTCCCTCTACATGATCAGCTTCAAGGACTCAGAGAAAGGCTCAGGACTGGCCGATGCCTGAGGAGTCATTTTATTCCGATGTAGAGGAATCTTATTATAGCACTGACGTAGGCCTGCAACTAATGATTATTTCAATCACTGACTCATCTGCCTATTATTGTTTCAATTAATCGAGAATTTGGCCAATTGGTCAGATTTGTCATTTTTGACAACTTCTTGCCAACTTTCTTTTTTATTTAATTGAGTCATTTATGTATTTTTGTTTATTAGAGCTTAACACTGACACTACTGGCTCCAAAAATAATAAATATAATACACGTACAGTATATATAAATCAGTCCCTCCAGGATTTTGCGATGTTGCGATCGCGAACAATCACCGTGAATTTGGTGCGACTCGCAATTTTGACCAATCCACTGCAACTTTTCCGCAAATTTGACCAATAACGCTAAGTTTCCCGAAAGACCGTGCAAAACATTTCAGACCGTCCTGCCAACCTGTATACATTTTAACATGAATGTACGCTGTAACGTTTTTTCACTTTGAAGTCGCTGAAGCTGCTCAGTTCCCCCCGCGACTGACACACACACAAACACACACAGACACACACAGACACACAAACACGGTGGATGCAGAAAAAAACAGAAATGAGACGACATGATGACCTAAATTGAGGAGAGCTACACTCGTTATTGTAAGAGTAATGATAAGTTAAAGTAACTTGCAATTTGCAACTTTTTTTGCAACTTTCACTGTCTCCCGCATCTTCATTGCAACAAACATACAAAAGATATCGCAACTTTTATCGCAATTTTTTACAAAAGCTCCCGCAAAATCAGGCATTCTGGGTCGCAACAATATGAAAAAAGGCAGCGAAATCCTGGAGGGACTGATAAATATCTGGTTACTATATTAGCAGAGCATTAGTCCTGAATTTGGACATTAAATGGTGACACTTCAGTGTGTTGAAAATGTTCTACAAAATAAGGATCTACCTCAGAGATCATTTGGACATTCTTCTCTTGGAAATACAGAGAAATTATAATGAAAGAAAAAGCTTTTTTCCTTTTGGCAGAATCTTAAAACAGTATGACGATGCTTAACCATTCATTGCCGTAATTAACTATTTCACAGATAGATAATGTTGGAGGACACCTAAATATATTCATGATTATGCTGAAAATGTTTTGTTCAAGTTTCAAGTTCACATAGCCGTTTCTGTGCAGGTGTGTGTGGGTGAAAACGTGTCAAAATCTGACAGTGTTAAGGAAAAACTCAGGAGCAGCACAACTCATTTCACATACATTAAGAAGATTCGGGAGTGAATTACACAGTAACATTTAATGAACACTCAATTGAGGAGACAATTAAGCTAGTCCACACAGCATTCCGGCATAGGAGAAAAACGTGCTCTGGTTTATTGGCATTTTTTAAACCAATCAGAATCGGTGCCACGGCAATACCTCGGGAAGGAACTTGTTTTGGTGGAAGATGTGTATATTGAAAAGCTGTTTTAGTCTTGCAACAGAAAACTCAGATTGGACAGATAGTCTAGCTAGCTGTCTGGAAGGAAGCCCAAGGCAACGGATGTCCGGCCTAAATGAGTGAAATCCGGCAGAATTTCCGTCAGCAACGGAGCAATCCCAGAAGTGGAACGTCAAGGATATAGACTAAGTTTAGCTGAACCTTCAAAGTAAATACTGCAGACTCCCAAATATCTCAACACAGACAAAATGTGCTATGTGTTTAGTTTCACTATGGCCTTGGCAGGCTGTGCAGCTTTGTCCTATCATACAGCTGTTACGTCTCCCGTCTGCCATGGAGGCACAAACTCCTTGGGTTAGGAGGTTATTTTGAACACTGACTGAATGAGACCTGGGTTACCACTGTCTCATCTTACATAGCATGAGTGCGTAAGCTGGAAATTCCCCCACTGACACCCATTATTAGAAAATCTTCACCCCGGTGTTTTCATAATGTTCCATGACCAAGTCAGAGAGCTTTTATGATCAAATTATATAATGTTTTCCTGGTTTGGTAATTTTGCAATGAGGCAACTATTTAAATATCAATTCATTCCCCTGGTGTTTGAAAGCTGTGCATTGTGAGCCAGGTTACCTGTCTTCCTGTCTCCTATATTTAAATGTGCAGCTACTTAGGAGCAGAGATATACGGTACAACATTCCCACTGTGCAGGAACTGAGGTCGTAAGACCATGAACTCATTAAGGAAATGACAAGGTGGTTGGTGAGGCCCCGTAATTAAAAGCAAGGGCCCCCTGGGTGAAGTGGCATTTAAATAGGATGTACAGAATAGAATGGAGAGAGACACCATGGGAGAAAGAGAGGTAAATGTATGCCAAATATAGGAATAGAAATATAGTGCCAGAAAAAGAGGAGGTGGCATTGAGAGGAAATAGGTAGAAGGAGATACATAAAGATGTAGAATCACATCTGAATCATCCGGGTCAACTTGTGGACTGACTCAGCTATTGTAATGTCAAGGGGTCAACAAAAATGTATAATTAAAGAAATGATTATTATTAATATTAATATTAAAAAAAGACAAAGTACTGATTTAACGTAAAGTTTTGACCCTACAAATGAGCAGCATAAGAAAGCGGATAGAACAGCATCTGGTTATGGCCTTGAAGCCAAATTATGTTGCAAAGCATGATGGGAACAATTTAAAAGGTATCCTAGTAGTGATATAGATTCCCCGTTTTATTTGTATCAAGCATAAAAATGCACATGATTTTACACAAGCACATTTTCAGAGAGAACATCCTGCCGTTGGTTTCATGCTATTCCACTGATCAACAGTTGGGGGCGGTAATGCACAAAGAAATGCAGCAATGTTCCCGCAAAAGGCACGGAAGACGAAGACTAGGCAAGGATACTGGCAGAATATTTTGGTGAGTAACACTGAATCTAAACACTAACTTTGTTTCACTCAGAGGAACTTGCATCAAGGAATTGGCCATTTATATCAAATGGTTAGAGTTAGAGTTAGATCTGGTGGGAAAAAGCCATGCTCTTTGCAGGGCCTTTCAAAGAAGCAGCAATGACGATTCTGCTATCGTTAGTTGAGTTAACATGTGCAAAATGGACTGTAAATACACAGTGCTTTGGTGGTGAAGTTTGGGTGAGAAAACAGTTTATAACATTTGAAATAGGTGGTCTTTCAATGCATTTTATGTCAATGCAATACCAGAAGGGTCAGGTTGCAATGGCTCCACTGTACACCTATATGAATATTATTGGATGTTATTAGCCACGGAGCTGTCATTGAGAAGCAGTTGATGAACTAATACAACGACATTGCTTTACCGCAACTAATGCTATGTTGCATTTGTTTACTAGGACAATTAACACATGTCAATACTTAATGGATGCATATACTTTAAGGTATTTATATTTATATATTTAGTTTTTAAGGACTTTTCCAGGCGTTCCAACCTGCAGATATTGGAGGAAGAAAAATGTAGAAAAATGGTTTAAGTGAAGATTTAGCATCTCTTTGGATACCCCGGCCCTGGCCCTGACTAAAACAGAAGCTATCAAGAAGAAGAGGCTATTTGTAGTACTCCAAACGACACTAAGATAGAGCGGAAGAAGCAGTCAGGTGAAAGAGAACAGAAAAATAAGTAAGGTAGTAGTTAAAAAGGCAGGCATATCATAAGACAAGAGAAAAGACTGCAGAGACTTATCAGTTATACAGAACACACCAGAGGAAGCCAAAGAGTGAACACCATTTCCTCTGGAGGCGGTTCACTAAGTGTATTTCTCAGACTGAAAGGGCACTCCAGAGGGAGGTAAAGACATGCCTGAGGAACTCAAAGACCCCTGGGTTTTTTGAGAGGATGAAGTTGGCATCCTGAGAGTCTCTTAAGACAAGGAAGGCAACTCATTTTGTCCTTTTAATAGGATAGGTGAGAGAATAGGTTTGCATTTTAAGAATATAAATCAGAGAAAAGACACTGTTCAGCTCCTTGAGAGAGTGGATGAGATTATGATAAAAGTGCCATTTAAAAGGCACTTCTGGTTGTTATAGCAGATGAAAAGGTCAGGAGAATGTTTCGAGATAATTAATAACATAAAGACAAGCACGACCTTTAACCTCCAACAACACTGTGTATATGTAGAGTGCATAGGGAAAACAGATTTCATTTGATGTGATATTATGTTGTTGTAGAGTGTGGATGTTTTCCCTCTAATTTTCAAGATACTTATGAAGAGATTAGGGGGACATCAGAGTTCAAGTTGTGTAAGGGTTTAAACCTCTGGCAGGGCAAACAAGAGTAACAAGTGAAATTAGACGGTAGCTACAGAAAGACGCTACTTCAGGGTCAATATAAAATTGTAAAAAAGTGTTCTTCATGGAGAGAAAACTATAAAATGTCTCAGAGATGTAAATTTTAGAGACTGACCTTGTAGAGGTATTTGTATAATAATACCATACAAATAAACTTAAAACACAAAATATCCTCATCACTGTGATAGACTGCTGTTAAATTTGACCAAGGAACTAAATATCCCTATATTATCACTTATCTCAGCCACAGTCTCATTTGATTACAGTAATTACATTATGCACTTGTATTTTATGTAATGTGATAATAATACAGTGAAACAAAACACTGCAATGTTTAAGAAACTCCATTCATGATCAAAGTGCAAAAGAAATCTAACAATCCTCCTTTAACCTATCCTCCTGTTTTGTACATCGCCTCCACAGCTGAGGCAGATCTAACATCTAAAGTCAACATCACATTTAATTAAAGTGTGGCGCTGCTCAGCGGCCAATATAGGTTGTATTAGTGCAGCTACAGGTGTTACATGTCTATATTTAACGTGTACAGTATTGAGTCCAGTGGTACGGTGTACCTGTCAAGACAGGAAAAGAAAAATGAGAAGAGAGGAAAACGATGGAGGCAGCTCAACTGAAACAGTGGTGTTGACAGCTGATGGGGGCTCATGAGCAGGACGCGTCTGTGAAGTCTCTCTCGTTCCATCTGTCTTTCACTATACTCAGTCTCCCACTCATACACAAGCATACAATTTTAAACGATTCATTTATTTGTACTCACATCTGATGCAGGTCCTTTATCAGCGCCTGGACAGGAGAAAGTGACGAACTCATGGCAACGCTTGTGAACCACAAAACAACACACTGTGGAAAGAGAGAGAGAGAGAGAGAAAATGTAACTCTGTGCACAAAATATGTTATTTGTAATCTAAAAACATCTCTAATTCTTTCTTGCCCAGTAAGCACCTAGCTAGCAACCAAGCCACCAAGCTAGCTTGAGTGCTGAACACAGCCGAGTACTCTGACATTCAACGGCTACAGGCCCGTTTTTAAGCACAATATTTTATATATAAATATGTTATGTCATGTTATTTTATAAGTTTTGTAATTGCCTGTGCACACGCTGAGGAAGGGTGCTGCCCGAAACGTCCGTTGTGTAATAAATTCTAATCAAATTGGAGTGCTGTCCTAGTAGCTTTATTTATAATCAGAATATTTGCAATGTATGTATTTAGTATTAAAGGGAAGCACACTATATTTATTAAAGTATTAAAGGGAAGCACACCATATTTATCAGTCAAACAGCACTGTATATAAGAGTTGAATCTCCTCATGGTCATAACTGACAATTGGGAAGACAGATGTTATATCATGTGGAGCTTTATTAACCATTTTACATTTTATTTCAAGCTGCATAATGACATCAAACATGATCTCAGCCCTATGTAAAGTATATCAAAGTTACCAGCATACATTCTCTCTTTCAAATGTACTATTTTAATTTGACATTAGGTTCAAGCACAATTAGATATGGTTTTGAGACTTGATGACAGCAGAGTTATTTTGCTGTCTCCGAGCTGTTAGAAGCAGCACTTACTTAACCTATGAAAAGCTTTAGCGGTGGTAAATGTACAGAGGGATGCTGTGCTTCTGACTTAACACCCACACACTCTTATTGTCACTCCCGCACCGTTGACTCATTGTCAGCCACTCTGGATAAGAGCACCTTCTAAATGTCCAGAATGCAATGTAAAACGTAACCTTATTTTATGTTACAGGATGTACCAAAATTGACTTCTTATTAACAGGATTGCCCAAGTTTGCTGTCAACAAAATTGTAACATCTGCATTTACAAAATATTCAAGGTTGAGTTTTTCACAAATTTGTTGAAGATAACAATTATACACGAAAGATCAAAATGGAAGCCAGTGCGATGACAATCTAAGCGAGACGAAAAGCGAAACATGGCTCCAATTTTCAGTTTGGTAACAATCGGCGGTGCAGAAACATGTGAAAGCTCCGATGCATAGCAAGCGTGTCATCTCCACCCTGATCAATGTCAGCTCCACTGACAGGCAGAGGAAGCTAAAAATATATTTCTCTCTCTCTCTCTCTCTCTCTCTCTCTCTCTCTCAAACACACACACACACACACACACGATTGTGCTCAAGAGTTTACATAGTGTGCATGTCTAAGGGAGAGATACTGAGACATGCTGTAAATGCACTGAACTACAGAGATGTTGATGATAGCAGGTTTAGAGCCACTACTAAAAATAATAATTCATATTGAAATATTTTTGCTCTACTGAAAGCATATGAACTCTTGCAAAACATGCTTGTCTTTATAGCTTGTAACTATTATTACATTCCATAGACTAGACATTTAATTGATTACAAATAACCATAAGTTGCAGCCATACTATTTACAGTCTATGGTTGCAGCCCAGCTACTGACAGGAAATGTAAATACAGCAATAGTTAGTTTCATCAAGGCTGACACATTGTGTCATCGTGAGACATTGTAATTAACTGACACAATATTGAGCACTGAAATTCATTTCAACTAGAAATGTCAAAGTGCCAACAGACCTTTCTGACATGTTGGTGGTTACCAGTTAGAGATTATATAACTAACCAGATCACTGTCTCTTTGAAAAACTACTTACTACTTAACAATACTTCCAACTTAAACTTTGAAGTATTAGTATAACTTAACTCATAGTAAGGGAATTAAGGTCAAGTAAAGTAAACATGAAGGGATTTTGGTAAGCACTGTTTTAGTGGCAGTGGTCAGATCAGTGATTGGTAGAGAGTATTAAAAACAATGTTAACATGATATCTTCACTGTCAGTGGTCTCCTCGACTGTCTCATTTACATATATGGAGAGAAACTATTATATTTTATTATATTCTACTGTCAAACCTGTGCTGATAGGAGGGGGTTATAATTAACACAAAGACTCTCAAACATACTGTACACATCATGTGCACCTCAATGGTACTTCACTCCCACGCAATATCCTCTCTTTGGTTACGCTGCCCACTCACTGCGATGATAACACACACACACACACACACACACACACACACACACACACACACACACACACACACACACACACACACACACACACACACACACACACACACACACACACACACACACACGTACCACCCACTCATTCCATGATATCGCTGATTGAATACAGAGTGAGGGTGGAGGGGATACAGGTAGAGATAGAAATGGTGAGAGCTATGTGCACATTTTGCTTCGAGGCAATTGGTCTTTTGTGCATTGTAACTGAAAAATCCCTAAGCAACACACACACACACACACACACACACACACACACACACACACACACACACACACACACACACACACACACACACACACACACACACATAGAATATGTCTTTACAAAAATATACTGTGCCAGAAATGAAGTGTGCCCTCCATTTCTCCCTTTGACAAAGCTATCTTTTCATCCACACCATTAATCACCTCGCTCAACCATTTACACATCTGTTTAGTTAAGTACATACTTATTCAAAATGGTGGAAATTCAAAAGGAGAGATGGCACAATCTAATTTCACAAAGCCAGACCAACCCGTCAAGTTTACAGAGGGCTAGAAACATGCTGCTGGAATACCTGAGGCAGATGTTTGATTGGCCCAGCTTACTCCAGTATAGAGGAGGTATTCTTACACTTCCCATGATGATGTTGTTGTTTTACATTAAATTATATATGATACAACATTAAAAATGTTACTTACAGTAAGTACAAGTATTTTCAGTAAAATGTATGTACAACCCCAAATCAGAAAAAGTTGGGACAGTATGGAAAACACAAATAAAAAAAGAAAGTAGTGATTTCTAAATGTACTTTGACTTGTATTTCATTGCAGACAATGTGAACACAAAATATTTCATGTTTTGTCTGGTCAACTTAATTTAATTTGTAAATATACACCCTTTCCTGTCATTTAGACCTGCAACACACTCCAAAAAAGGTTGGGACAGGAGCAATTTAGGGCTGGTAATCAGGTAAATTGGTTAAATAATGATGTGATTTGAAACAGGTGATGTCAACAGGTGATTGTAATTATGATTTGGTACAAAAGCAGTATCCAAGAAAGGTCTAGTCCTTTAGGAGCAAAGATGGGCCGAGGATCGCCAGTTTGCCAACAAATACGTGAGAAAATTATTGAAATGTTTAAAAACAATGTTCCTCAAAGAAAGATAGGAAGACATTTGCTTATTTCACCTTCAACAGTGCATAACATAATTAAAAGATTCAAGGAATGTGGAGGAATTTCAGTGCGTAAAGGACAAGGGCGCAAGCCTAAGCTGAACAACCGTGATCTCCGATCCCTCAGGTGGCACTGCATCAAGAATTGTCATTCATCTATAAACGATATCACCACATGGGCTCAGGATTACTTTGGCAAACCTTTGTCAAGTACCACAATACGTAGTTACATCCACAAATGCCAGTTAAAACTGTACTATGCCAAAAGAAAGCCCTATGTTAACAGCGTCCAGAAGCACCGTCGACTTCTCTGGGCTCGGAGGCATCTGGGATGGACCATCACACAGTGGAAACGTCTACTGTGGTCAGATGAATCAGTATTTCAGGTATTTTTTTGGAGAAATGGAGCCGTGTGCTCCGGACCAAAGAAGAAAAGGATCATCCAGACTGTTACCAGCAACAAGTCCGAAAGCCAGGGTCTGTCATGGTATGGGGTTGTGTCAGTGCCCTTGTAAAAGGTAACGTGCACTTCTGTGATGGCACCATTAATGCTGAAAAGTACGTAAAGATTTCGGAGCACAATATGCTGCCTTCAAGAAGACATCTTTTCCAGGGACGTCCATGCATATTTCAACAAGATAATGCAAAACCACATTCTGCACACATTACAAAGTCCTGGCTGCGGAGGAAGAGGATACGGGTACTTGACTGGCCTGCCTGCAGTCCCGACCTGTACACCTGAAACACTTCATCACTTGGTGTCTTCAGTCCCTAAACGTCTTTTAAGTGTTGTGAAAAGGAATGGCAACATTACAAAATGGTAAATGCTTTACTGTTCCAACTTTTTTTTAAATGTGTTGCAAGAACCAAAATAGAAATTTTGTTTTTTTGAAAAACAAAAACAATAAAAATCATGAGGAACACATTCAATTATGTGCTGTTGCATTGTCTGCAATGAAATACAAGTCAAAGTACATTTAGAAATCACTACTTTCTTTTTTTATTTGTGTTTTTTATACTGTCCCAACTTTTTCTGATTTGGTTGTAGATTAACAAAAGAAAATGTTCTTTTCATGCCAAATGGCACCTGTCAGTGTTATGTTGGAGCAATGTAGCATCTGGTTGAGATGAAATAGTGAAATAGTTCAAAAACAGAACTTTTGTTTTTACACATACTACAGTATGTTCAATTTGAATTTGCAGTGCATTTCTGTATTTGATTGTGTTTTCTTATTTGCAGCATTTTTTCCCTAAATGTCAAATTGGTGAAGATGTTATTGCCATGTTCTTTTCTTTTGTTTATTGGCATGTGCTTTAAGCTCCCAGGGCCATTATATAACATTGTATAGAGTGGCAATGTTAGGCTTTCTTTGTAAGCTATAGTTTCTGTTCCATTTGACAATCCCTTAACGAAGCTTTGTAAAATTTCAATCAATTGTGATACCCTGGTAAAAAAATTTGCACCACATCATTTAAATGGAGATAATTTACTGGAGCTAGTTCAGAGGCAGAGCCACACCTAAAACACATCCTGTCACATGTCTATAAACGCCTGTCTGTTCCTGTTTTCTGTGACCCTACCTCACTCTCCTATGTTGTATCTCCCAGGTTCCCCTGGGGTATGCTAAGCCGTGAAGCCATGGTAGATTCTTATGTAGCTCTTCCCAGACCACAGCCATTATCTTCCTCCTACATTCCCATCTGGACGTTACTAATACATTTCATATTCAATAAACAATACTTTTTAATGGTGTTCAGTTAATGGTGTGGTTCTTGCTAATAAACTCAATATAAAACACTAATCATGTAGCATTCAAGATCTGCAGCTCCCAAAGTCAGGTTCTGGTGTCTTGCGTTGAGCTGAAACTGTCCGTCTAGTTACTGTAGATGTTCCCTGCCTATATACCTCACAAACCCTCCTCCTCCTCCTCCTCCTCCTCCTCCTCCTCCTCCTCCTCCTCCTCCTCCTCCTCCTCCTCCTCCTCCTCCTCCTCCTCCTCCTCCTCCTCCGCTCCCCTGCCCTCGTTGTGCCCCCAGTTACCGATCTCAGGCTGACTCTGGTGGAGCTGGCACCCTGCCTAATATGCCTTCATTATTTATAGCATACATTAAATATCCATGGAATACACACACACACACACACACACACACACACACACACACACACACACACACACACACACACACACACACACACACACACACACACACACACACACACACACAGGAAGAGTGTCTCTGTTCACCCGTTTCTTGTTCTCTTTTCTCATTTCTATCTCACACTCTCTCATCAGTCTGTTACATCACTGTGGCAGGCTGTGTGGGCTTAGGTTACTCTAGAGGTAAGCAGCCATGTAGTGTTCCTGTAGTCTACCTGTAACACCAACTGAGCATTAAGTTACACTACAGGCTGCAGTTAGCACCTCAGGAATCCTTTCTCAGCCAACGGAGAGCTTCTCTTTTCACTGTCAACTTAGTGAGACTGAGGAGGATCAATTATGCTGCTGTACAATACGCTTTACAAAAGAATTGTTCAATAATCAACCTTACAAACGTTAAGTTGATCTTGTTTCTGCAGATAAAGCCAGAGTCACTGGTAAGTCACTGAAGCTCTCACACTACTATCTGTAATTGTGTGACTTGTACTACTGCTATACAAGTGGTAACATGTTCTCATGTCCCAAAAGTAATGATTTTCTCAAGCCTTTTTCCTAGGAAAGAGCATGCCACTGCACGTACAGTCACTTCAGTGGTCCACATGATGTTCTACTTTACATTTAAGGTCCCTACTGTATATGTACAATAACAGTAAAAATGTAGGGCAACATATATGCTGAACGAGCTGAAACTATTCAATTTATCAAGAAATCAATCTGAAACTATTTTGATACTCATTTTCTGGACTCTCAAATGTGAGGATTTGCTGGGTTTCTTTGTAATATGATAGTAAACTGAACATTTTTGTTTTTGGACTGATTGTTGGATCAAACAAGGAATTTGAGGGCACCACCAAGAGCTTTGGGAAATTATAATGAGCATGTTTTACTATTTTCTCAAACAATTGATTCATCAAGAAAATAGTCATACGATTAATGAAAACAATTAGTTAATTGCAGCTCTAATGATTTTGAATCTCAAATTGCTTTTAAGGATGTTCATTTCTTTATCTAATCCTTATTCATACTGATGCATGCCAAAAAATCATGTGCAATATTGGAATTTAAATGATGCAGTTTGATCAGGAGTGTCATACAGACTGGTATCACTTAAATAAGAAACTATAGCCCCTGTATCAATAACCAGTGATTTAGACAATCAATTTCCAAGTGTGTTAGCAATCACCAATGTTATTTTAAATCGTGTTCAGTGGAGTAGAGCAGTTACACTTGCATGTAGCTTGTGTGTATCTTAAATCCACCACATTTCACAGGCACTATCACTTGACACTTGTTTTTGTCAGCTATAGCTCTTTGAAGTGTCCCACGTTGTTCCGATGCCTCCTCAACAGTCACATTACATCATTATGTAACAGCTGGTTGTCAATCAATATCATCCTCCCATCAAGCCTTATGTATATCAATAGTGTGAAGAGGGGGGCTCAAACTGACAGCACCTACCTCTTACAATTCGACAAGAGTGAATCATCTTACGGTCAGATAGATAAGAATAGATTTTTATTTCGCTCTTAAACTGAAACAAGTAACAGTTGATGTTTTCTTTAAGCATAATTTCAAGCATTTATAGTACTACTGTATTTGGGTTGACTTTTCGCAATGGCTGACTCAGAATTTAAAGGTATTACATTGCAAGCAACTTCCCAGATTCCCAGGTTACCAAATACTAACTGCTATACATAGTTAACCTTCAGGCTTTTAGATTAATGGAAGAATGATGATTTACTATTTTGAATACTTTTCTTCTTTTGACTTCCCTTCCTTTCATTTCCTGTTCTCATCTCCTTTTTTTCTACCATCTTTATCGCCTCTCCTCCTTGTTCCAGTATTTTCTGTTTATGAAATGTTGGCAGAACACTGTTGTACACAGCCGTTTCCTCTAATGAGCTGCCAATGTGTGTGTGTATATATGTGTGTGTGTGTGTGTGTGTGTGTGTGTGTGTGTGTGTGTGTGTGTGTGTGTGTGTGTGTGTGTGTGTGTGTGTGTGTGTGTGTGTGTGTGTGTGTGTGTGTGTGTGTGTGTAAGACGCAGACACACGTACAGCAATGTCCCAGATTTAGAAACTGTCAGATTCAGGGGCCAGGTTCAATGCTACGACACAGGGAGTGGCAATGCTCTCTAGTTAGTCAGATTTATTAATGTATAGCTGTAGTAGTACATCAGCTACAGTATAGTATTTCACTCACACAAACCCACACACACACACTCTGTGTTCCCTGGTTGAATACCCTGCTGTAACTGACTGAGTATCTAACAGTTTGATCAGTGACTGTCTGCATGATGCAGTATAACGAATTAGTGCCTTGCAGTTGTATGCCTCTGCCAACCAGTCAAGTTGCAGTTTATAGCCATGTCTGTCCAGACTCATATGTAGTGAAGATTTTGAAGCAATGTAATGAAAGATATTAAGTGTATTTTTTGGCAAATACGTCAACTTCAACCCATCAGCACAGAAGTAGTCTGGATGTTCATTTACTGAATAATCGCCGGAATATCCCGAGCCAGATGTCCCTCGCCTTGCAAAACTCTGTTTGTTTCCGGAAACAACAAACTTCGAGCTAGCAAGCTACACACTGAAAATGGCATGTTTTGAAGAAAATGTGAATGGTGCAACAAGGCAGGCTTGCATGGTTCTTTCGGGGAATAGTTGTAAAGATTTACGAAGAATATGTTTAACGTTAGGGATTTACTATCTAACTGGGACGTTTTGGGACCGATTGTGGCAGGATTGCTGTGGCCGAAGTAACGTTACACACCGAAGGAACGCTATTCTTTTATTCAGAAAGATTTTATTGAAGATTTGGTGGGTTATAAAGTTTAGATACATACAGAATACATAACGTCCGTCGTCAGCGCCGCACAAGACGATTGTGATTGGTTTAAAAAAATGAAAACAACCCAGAACAGTTTTTTTCTCCTATCCTAGAATGTATGTGTGGTGTAGCCAGACGTTACTCCACAGTGGTGCAGATAGGTCTGGCAATTCGAGACTAGCACAAAAGAAATATACAATCGCCTCAGTTTCAAGGTCAAGGTGTCACCAATTCAGTATCTGACCAATATCTCCCCTTCGGTTCCTGAGTTATGGCGTTGAATAATGGCAAGAAAAGTGTTTCTGCAGAACATTATGATTTCACAGTGAAGTTGACCTTTGGGATATAAAATGCCATCACTTCATCCTTTTATGCTAGTAGACATTTGTGTACAACGTTGTCATAATTAGCGTAGGAACAGTGACCTTGACCTTAAACCAAAATCTAATCAGTTCGTCGTTAAGTTTAACCCATTTCAGTTTAATCCATTTTGTCTAACGTTTCTATTAATCCACTGAGAAGCCATAATGCTCCCATGATGTGGAAGGCTCTTACAGCTTCAAATTTGATTTATACAAACTGTAATGGACAGTGCACTCTGCTATAGCTAGAACAGACACACTCTACATTAACAATAATTGCCTTCCTCTGCAAAATGTTGCATAAGTGGGTTTGATGTGAAAGACGGTTACTATTTAACTGACAAGAACAGCTGTTTAATTGCTAATTGAGACAATAGATGATTGGGTTTCACATTGACTGGTACAGTATATTAACTGACTGACTGACTGAGTTGGTTCACTGACTGACTGACTGGGTTCTCTGACTTGACTACAAAACTTCACCATCAGATCTTCTCCCTGACCACATCCTGGCAGACGTGGCACAGTGTTTAAACAGTGTGGAGAGAGGTCTGGGCGGGCCAGACTACAGTTTCTGTTTCTTGCTCTTCCTACTGTCTCGGTGAAGAGGAAATATCTTGATGTATCGGGTGAAAGACTCAAAGAAGAAGCTACCCAACCACAGGAAGACAAGAAGAAGACCAAGATGATAAATAAAGAGAAAGCAAGAAGAAAGTCAATAATCTGAACCAAAAACACCATTCACCTTGGGCACCTCCACTAGTGTGTGTGTGTGTGTGTGTGTGTGTGTGTGTGTGTGTGTACACGTCTGTAAGGGCTTATATAAGGGGGCTGGACAGCCTACGCCAATGTATAAATACCCACGATGCCGCTGGTGAAGCAGGCCAGAAGGGTCAGGGAGTGAGTCAGCACACCCATATCACTCCTCCTCTTTCTCTCTCTCCCTCTCATCAATCCATCCTCTCTTCTTCTTCTCTATTCTCCTCCTCCAGCTCTACATCTATAATGTTTCATGTTGGTACAGTGTGTCTTTTCTTTGGAGAAACACAGAGGATTTCACTTGGCAGGCAAACTATGACCTCTCGTTGGTGATGATTGTAAGAGAACAGCCAGTGTAAACAAAGCAAAGCAAATCAACTACGGAAATGCCCACAGAAAGGCCATTTTAAATTGCAGTTTTTTTATGTCAAGGAACTATTGTTAAAAGCGCTTATGATTTGAGAACTACAATTTTATTCATTTTTCTATTCTATCCATAGAGTTTTTTATTTATTTATTTTTGCAACTGAAAAGTCCCTCTGAGAGAGTCCATCTGCTCTTTAGTGGCCTTGCTGTGTTTTTAATTTCAGAATCGCCCGGAGCACAGTGCAGAGACGCTTGCTCATTACATTTCACTCCTCTCAGGACACACTGTAAAATTTTTGTTGCACCGGCGACTGTTCGCTGCCACTGACAGCTCACATGCAGTATGTTCATTTCTGGTTCATGGTGGAACCATCGTTCAACATTTTTTTACTCTACAAAAACTGTTCAGCACATTCATATTCAAGGCATTTTTCAAAAATCTTGTTTTTGATATCCCCCATTGATTTTTCTATATTTAAGCCCCTTTCATTTTTTTTCCAGATAGAGTTTTTGTATCACTAGCCAGACGTTCCATAAATGATGACCCGTGTGCATTTTGTGTAGAAATGTTTAATCTTGTATCCCTATCGTGTATTCTGTCAGGTATCCACTGTGATCCACGCATCCACACATCACTTTAAACAGCAAGACAATGTAACATTTGATATTAAATATTGTTAACAGATTGATAAAAAATGTTAAAGGAAATCTGCCATTACATCTATTAGCTAGCCAGCCTAATAGTTAACCGAAGCTAAATGATCAGGAATCAGTGACGAGGTTTGACTTGGAATCTGACGTAAAGACCCAGACTTTCACTAAATTATCACAGTGTTTACTCAGTTTACCAGACTCTTGCACATTTCATTTGTACAGAGAGTCTGGCCACTCTCCATTGACAAGTTTATTAACTTCCTTGAAGGCGGGTACTCTGTTGAAGTTTAAAACTATTGGATCTGCCCAGAGCCACTCTGGATCTGCCATAACCAATCGCTAACGTTTGGTCGTGACGTCGGCTTAGCATCGCTAGCGTTCGCCTTAGCTAACTCCTACACCACTAACGGAGCGAGCTGGAAAATCAAACTTTTCCCGAACCCTGTGGGGAGGAGAGCATCATGGCCACCAACAAAACTCAGCAAAGACTGTTCTTGCTCGGGCTTTAACTTCTGGATATTCGGCAGCGTTCCCACAACAGACCAAATGGCTTTGCTCGCAACTTTCTCCGCCGCCATTACGGAACTACAACTCAAACATCTCAACGTCATCGTTCTCAGCCACTCCCTCTGTTCGCTGATTGGACCGCCAAAGATTTGGCCAGAGAAAACCCAAGAATATACCGCAAACCCAGACAGAGTACTGAAGGAAAATGAAAATTGAGCGGAAGTACATAGGAGGGCGGAGCCAGGCTATCAGTTTACCACAGTTTGCCCCCAACTATCCATCCAGTTCAATGAAGCAAAGGAGAGGTGTGGGGTGGTAAAAAGTCACTACCCAGCCATGGAAGAAGAGGAAAGAAAAAGAGAAGAAAACGTAACTCTTTCCTTCGAAGTCTCAGGTGCTCACACGCATACAAACTTGGAGAAAAAAAAAACATCCATGCTGTTCTGAATGAGATACGGGTTTCTGAATGTTACCTGCCTTCAGTCTCCAGGTGAGCTGTTCAAAATCGGCAGGGCTTTTTACGTCAGTAGCCGAAACGAGGTGCTACAACACACCATAATCACCATAATCTACACAAGAACTACTTACATGTCCCTGTGCCGCAGGTATTCTACGCAAAGTTGGAAGTGTTCCCTGTTTAGAAGAAGTCTCCCAGCTAATCCTGCCTTGAAGTTAGAGACAAAAGCTAGCTAGCTGATGTGATCTTACCTAGCTACTGCGCATGTGCGAATCCCTACAAGGATGGTATAGAGGTGAGATGTCTCACTATGTACTGTAGCTAAAACAGAGACCTGAACAGAGCTGAAAAGAGGAGATGCAGCAATGTGCAGTACAACTAAAATATGGTGTTTTTTGAGAATTAAACCATGTAAACCTATTCTGGTACAACCTCAAAATACAATTATGAACCTGAAAGTGAGCATAATATGAGCACTTTAAATATGATAAATTAACATTTGAAAATCTTCAATCATCCTTGTGTGGAATTCAAGTAATTATTTTGTGCAAATTTATAAAGATAGAAGGCTATATTCTGTATTTATTGTTGATTTTGATATGGATTATTTTTTGACTTTAGAAGAATGTCAAAGATTATGATCTATTGATACATGAATGGCAGCAATGTGATCATTCTGTGAATAAAGGGATTGTGATTACTGTATGTCTTCATAAGAAGATACAGTACTTTCTAATAGTGTTCATGGCCTGTGACAGCAGTTAATACAGTATGTTATCCCTCTCACTAGCGTACTTACATTCAATTAGGAAAAAAAACAGGAGACACTACAGTCTGTCTGGCTTCACGCTCCGTTCGATTTCAGTTTCAGCGCTGTGCCAGCGCTGTGAAAGAATTCTGGCACAAGAAGATTTTACGTGGTCCAGCTTACACCTCCACCCTTATCCTCTCTCATTCACTCCATCACTCTCTCTCATTCACTGCATCCCTTTCACCATCTTTCATTCACTTCATCTCCATCCCTCGATTTCTGTCTGTCAGAGCCACAGCCATCCGGCTGTTTCTTTGTCTTTTTCCTTCCATCCCACTCTCTCTGTGTCTGATTCTTTTATCACTTTTAATTCCATTTCCCTCCTCTCTTCATCACTCTCTGTCTCCTTTGTACTGTCTGTCTCTAATGCTTCATTTCATTGCACTTGTGCTTTTTGTCAGCATTGCTTTAATTCACACACACAGTTGCAAACTTCCAGACCTGGGAGCTGCCCAGTGTGTGTACAGTGCCTTGCCTGTTGGTACCTTGACGGAACTTGTTAAGAGTTGAGAGTGTGAGGTCCGTCTGTTCATCCATCATGTTAATGATGGTGTAATTAAAGTATGGCTGAGTATTGGTTTCATTTTTTTGATATAATGCCTAAACACTGCCTAAAATTCAGTAACAAATTATACTTACATTGTAGGTAGGATATAGAAAAACTATATCAAACACACAAAAAATGAAAATACTGTATCTTCTGTACAAAAACATTTCTTTATCAAACAGTAAAAGCCAATTCTCAAATCTTAAACACAAGCAGCTGTACAGAAAAAATACTAAATTATGATTTAAGGCATTATAAACTGACCACACAATGAATGCCAGCTCAGCTGCAGCTAATAATTAATTTCATTTTTGATTAAAATTATGCTCTCAGTGTTGGACAGATTAACATGTTGAACTGATAATAACGCTACATGAAAAGTCAAGGGATCACCAACGTAATTAGGATCTATCCTCTGGGTACTATGATATTTGTACAAAATATCACCATCAACCATCCAACAGTTGGTAAGATATTTCAGTCTGAACCAAAACAGTGTACCAACCTCATGGGAATGTCTTGAAATTGCTTGCTTTGTCCAACCAACCGCCTAAAACCTAAAGATACTACTACACTACAAAGATACTGCAGACACCATCTCTGACTCACAGATGTTCAATATCCAGTCCTACGTGTACTGAAAGTGTTTCTAAGCTAAAAGTAATTTGGTTTACATTGGTAATCTTTGTACCAACAATGGCTGTCTGTTTCTTTTTCTGTGTGTGTTGACTGGACATGGCCATCAGCAGTTGCCTGTTCAGGTCATATTGTGGAGGTAGATGTACTTTGGCTTTGAGAGGAAACTAAGGGCCCTACACACACACACACACACACGCACACACACACACGCACTCTCCCCTGCTTCCACGACCCTTCACTGCCACTTTCTCTCTCTTAACTCCCCCGCAAACAATACCTGCTGTTTTGGTCCAGACAGCAAGAAAAATAAATAACTGAGGGTAGGAAAGAATATGTTAGAGAATCAGAAAGCTGTTCACTGCATTTAATTTGCCCAAGAGTATAATCATCATCCTCAACATGCAGTTTTATCTAATCTATTAATTTAGTCCTTAATTTAGAGAGAGATAGAGAGACAGAGAGAGAGAGAGAGAGAGAGAGAGAGAGATGTGGCATGAAGAGGATGAGTTAGAGAGTGTGGGAGAGAGAGGACAGAGAGGTGAGAGTGAAGAGCTACAGATACTGACACGAGAGTCGATGAGACTAACGGGTTTGAATACCAAATAATGAACTAAATACAAGTTCACCAAGACACCAAGCAATAATTGCGGGGTGGGTTACTCAATCTCAAACTCCATGTGTCATGCTGGGGACACTTCAACACATGGAGTTTCAGATTGAGGAACCCCCCCCCCCCCCCAATTACTGAAGAACCTGCTCTACCACTGCCACCCCATTTTCTTTTACTCTGAAGCACTAGTAGCTGTAGAAGCTATTCACTCTGTAATGAAACAGTCATTAAAACAAAGTCCCATTTTCAGTGGATATTTCATTTATTTTGTATTAATGTATTTAACATGATTGTTGAAGGTGCAATATGTAGCTAAAAAAAAATATGTATGTGTGTGTGTGTGTGTGTGTGTGTGTGTGTGTGTGTGTGTGTGTGTGTGTGTGTGTGTGTGTGTGTGCGCGTGTGTGCGTGTGTGTTTGTTTTTTTGAGGGCAAGGCAGGACAAAGTCTACCACAACTCGCTCAATGCTTGGCAACAGACCAGTGCTGCCTGGCTGCCTGTTAACCTTTTTGCATGTGCATACAGTCACACACATAAATATTCATATACACAAAATAATAAACACATACAGACAATAAGCAAATGTAGTCTTATTCACTATTGTTCTATATGCTCCTCCGCCATTCTAAAACATAAATGGTGTAACAGGAAAAACACCATCATCATCACCATCATCTATGAAGAAGAAATAAAAGATGTCAAATTGAAGATGCAGTGGGTGGTTGGTATTTAAACAATACACCCTCTCTGACTCCTACTTTCTCATAAAAAGTATAAAGTCTCAAACTCAACAATATTATATTCGTAAACTGATTGACAGGAAACAATAAAAGGAAAATAATGAGGGGTGAGCAGGGTTGGGAGACAGGCTGTTGGAGTTAAAGTGGAAGTGGGACAGATGACAGGTGAGAGAGAAAAAGCAAGAGATGTGAAGGGAGAGTGACGCAAAACCAGAAAGTCAAATAAAGAAAGAGACAAAGATGGGGGGGAGGCAGATAAAGAGTTCTGGGATCACTGCACTCCTGACGGCTCGTGTGCCTGTTGCTAGGTTACCATCCATAGATTAATGGGTTAAAGTATCTCAGGAGCAACAGTGACATAGTTAGTTGGTCTCCATCAGTCAATAACACACACACACACACACACACACACACACACACACACACACACACACACACACACACACACACACACACACACACACACACACACAGACAAAAATTGTATTCATCCCCATTTAGATTTGAATTACTAAAATGTGCACACAAACACATACCACAGACAGAAACAACTTGGAGTGAGTCATTTGTGCTGTGAACTGAACAGAACCACTGTGTTAAGTCTCATAAATACATTGTTTTTACTGCCAGAATTGCTTGTAAGTTAAACGCGTCATAAACTTACTGTAAAACGCTGTGCCGTAAACAGGATACAATTCCCACTAAACAAACCTTCCAACAACATTTTGTTAAACTTCAAAAACCTGATTGTTCTAGCTGTGTTTTGGACATGCATTATATGGTCTGCATGAAAACGGCTGCTCATTTTTGTCCAGATCCAGTGCTACATTTGTGTTTTATGTAGTTTGTTATAAAAAAGACAGATCCACTACAGATGTTAAAGACAGGCAGCACCTTCGCAAACTTGTATAAGTTGCGACTGTATATCCATCTTGGTGAAAATAGATTTCAAATTCAACACCAGCATTCAGTCTGTGAACTATTGTCCACCAAGAAACTGAATGACCTTTTGCCCAAGAAATTATATCACTGTACATTTTCAAACCCACAACAGCAGCACAGCAGCATCTCTCCCCCAGCAGTTAGTAATCCAGGTGAGCTATCCCACCTACACACCGTGACTCACGTTTTAGACATTTAGCTCATCATGTCAAATTGCCCTGCAAACAATAAATACAGTGGGGCAAAAGTCCTGTGACAGTGATCATGGAGGAGACAAGTGGTGGCAATGTGAATAATTAAAGAATGAACTAGCAGAGGAGGGCATATGATGTTATTGTGGTGAGAGCAATGTGGGTGGAACGGAGTTAGAAACACACCTTTGGCTTCTTTAGTGAGACTGCAGTAACGCAGTATTACACAAAAATACAGTGTTTCTACCTCTAACTGTCACAATGTTATTGCACAAAGCTAAACAATAATAACAATACATAATTGTGAATAGTAAGCTTTTTCAAAATTACATTGAAGGGTATGAACAGTATTACAAGATACAAGGTGGTTGTGCAACATCTGTCCAACCTAACCACTGATATAGCTTAGTCAGTGCAGACTAAGAAACTAAATGACTGAGCATGTCTTTTTTTGAGTGCTTTTCAAAATTACTCAAATTACTCTTCCAGAAATGATGCAGAGTAGTTTTATTTTCTGCAACCCATTTGTTTAGGGTATGTTTAAGCAACTGAAAGTACTTGGTATCAGTCACGGAGAGATCACCGTGAAGATTAAAAGAAACAATGGAAAGAGAGGACAGTCAATACTTGCAAGAGGTCGCATGTCAGAAAAGAAAAGCTAATTTTAAGGGTTTTGTCTAGTGAGGAAAGCCTATGATTGCTATAGGTTAAGTTTGTAATGAACAGCAAAACCACGTGATTGTAACTTTTCCAGTAATTTAAGGAACGTTTCATAGCGTTTGCTGTCGATGGCACATAATTAGGTCTTGGCCTTCTATCTCCTTGTTTATTGTTGATCATGCATGGCTCTAAGGGTGGCAAAGTCAGTCTGTCAGTGGGTTGGTTCACGTGTTTTTTGTGACATGCCTCATCAACTATGAATGAATGAATTTCGCTATATGTATATGTATGTGACAATAAAGTAATACCTTTACCTTTTACCTTTCTTTTATTCCATGGATTTCCATTAAATGTGGCACAGACATTCATGTTCCCCTCAGGATTAATTGTAATCACTTTGGTGATCCCTTTACTTTCAGAATCAGAAATAGAAAAGTATCAATGTCAGTGGGGGTCTGGGGCCTTGGTAATAAGGCTAATTGCAGTCCTGATGGACCGCAATCTCCTGCCAGAGGTCAGGGGTTCAAACGTTCAAAAGTTTGTGTCCGGGCTGAGAGGGATAGGCTACGTTTGCTGGCCGCCTCAGCGTCCTGGAGGCGTACAGGTCCTGGAGAGACGGCATATTGCCATATGACGGCATATATAGCCAATCACCCTCTCAGCAGAGCAGATGATACGCTGCAGTGTGCCCTTGTCATTGGCAGTGGCAGCAGCGTACCAGATGGTGATGGAGCAGGCTGAGGATGGACTCAATGATGGCAGTATAGAGGTGCACCATCATTGTCTTTGACAGGTCCAGCTGCTCTGTTGGGCTTTTTTGATGATGAGCTGATGTTGAGCTCCCACTTGAGGTCCTATTTATCAGCTCAAATTTATAATTTGTCCAGTACTTTGTGCTCAAATATTTGCAAACCTAATGGCATTCCAACTGACCTTAGCTTAACTTTGTGTTTAGTGCTAGTTAGTATGTATGAGTATCAAGACATTTTACACAAAGATAATAAACATGGTAACAATTTTACCTGCTAAACATCATAATGTTAGCTTTGTCATTGATAGCATTTAGCTCAAAACACTGCTGCCTTAGTACAGCTGCACAGAGCTGCAGGCACGGCTGGAGACCTTTTTCAAATTTGATAGAACATAATTGTGATAATATCTTCCCTTCGAACTAGTGAAGTGATAATTTACATTTCGTTTACTTATAAATTCAGTAATTAGTAGCTGGTGTACACTGTGTGTGTGTGTGTGTGTGTGTGTGTGTGTGTGTGTGTGTGTGTGTGTGTGTGTGTGTGTGTGTGTGTGTGTGTGTGTGTGTGTGTGTGTGTGTGTGTGTGTGTGTGTGTGTGTGTGTGTGTGATGCCGGACAAGCTTGACCCACATTGACTGTCTTATCCATCATTATAACCGTGGATTTCCACCGGTTGCGTAACTGCTGCGGAACGGCTCCGGAACGTCGCCGGAGTCAATCGGTTTCCATTAAAGTCAATGTGTGTATTTCCACCTGTTGCATAACGTCTGCGTTCCGACTCCGGCACAGCTCCGGCGGTCCGCAGCCCTCTGGATCAGATACGCAGAGCTTCTATTTTTGCAGGATGCCGGAGAGCTCTGCAGCAATTCAGCACACGGCAGATAGTGCGGGACAGGAAGTCGAGCACAGAAAAAAAATAAAACATCCGGTTAATTTTCAAAATAAAATACACCGTGCTCACGGCGGATCATATTTCCCTTCACTACACCTTGAAAAAACAGCACGGAGTTGTTTCCTCTCTACTCCTCGGAATAGAAACAAACTGTTGGTGGTTTTGTGGTTCTATTCTGCGTGAATTCGCGAGATCTCGTGGGTCCTCGTGACTACAGCTGTCAGTCTTGGCCGCAGCCGTTCCGCTACAACTCCGGATCCGGTGGGTGTTGACGGACGGCGGACCACGGAGCCGTTCCGCAGCGGAGCCGTTCCGCAGCCGGTGGAAATCCACGGTAAGTCTCCAAGGTGTCACCGTGGCAACAGGTGTACTATTGCCGCAAATGTCAGCAGTAAGGACAACCAAGCCATAAAGAAGATAGTGTGTCAATCTATAACTGAAAGTAAGCACAAGCACACAACCAAACACACATTCTGAGTGATCAGAGTCTTCAGATGTGTGAAAGCAGATCGGAGCAAAAAGGAGCTGGCCCTCACCGACAAGTAAAATTAGACTTGGTCACGCACGCACGCGCACACACACACACACACACACACACACACACACACACACACACACACACACACACACACACACACACACACACACACACACACACACACACACACACACACACACACACACACGTGGTATAAGAAACACACACAGACCTATCAGATAACCACCACTGATGGCTGATAAATACTCCTGTTTTAAAGTTGGCTTCTCTCACTCACTTTTCCATATAGGTTAACCGAACAAGGCATACACACATATACCTCTTAATCTATATCTCTCACATTAGATTCTCAAACATGCTCACACACTGACAGATACATGCACACACGCACGCACGCACGCACGCACGCACGCACACACACACAGCTCTTTAACACCCTCCACAATAAACTGAAAAGAGGAAACGTTATGGGAGGAAACACACTGTGTGTAACTGTAGAATGACTATTAGAAAAAATTACTATAAACAAAGCCACAGTAGAGCCTCATGCATGTATAGTTCAAACTACAACAATAATGTTTTGCATGAATTAATTAAATTTGGTTCGACTCCACTTCTTGAATTCCTCTTTTTAAATTAGGCCACGTCATGCATCACATTCACATTTACGCTGTACACAATCAGATCACTGCTCTAATCTGTAGCTTCAGATGGGTGCGGCAGTAGAGCAAAAATCTATATTAATTTCCTACACAGCAATAATCTAGTAATAATCATAATGAGCCTTCCCACATAGAACATAAGATTCATATTATGTTGTTGTGTACCTTGAGCACAAGCTGTTTAGGATGCAAGTTTGTTGTGTCTGAAAAGCACCAGGGGAACGAAGGAAAAATCAATGCACTATAATGCTGCAATATTTTTGGCCCCATCAATAAGCCGACTGAGGCTCACTATCAGAGTTGTTATACGCACTACAGTGGCATGGCATGAAAGACTGCACAATAGTGTTATATAACATGAACCCTTGAAAATGCTGAAAATAAAGTCCTTTAACAACTGTTTGGACGAGGTCTATGCTTCCCTGAAAATAATCAGACAGATTTAAAGAACTCACATTGACAACTATACTACTAATAGTTCCCTTGTGTTTCTTTTATGTATTGTATGTGCTCTAACAATAGATGGACGTAGCATCAGTGATGTCCCCCATTGGTTTGGTTTTAAACCAGGGAGTTTGCATTTTGGCCGTCACCATCTTGATATGTTGGACCATATTTGGACAAGTTCAAACAACTGAGTGTTGAATCATTTGAATTGAAATCTCCTTACACAGTCTTTATAATGTATATGTTTTGAAAATAAGACAGCAAAAAAGTAAATCCAATTTCCCCAAATTTCTGATTTCAGTAGTATACATGTATCTTATATAAATCATTTTCCTTTTTTCTGGCGCTTTTCAATGTTCTCCCTTCACACCTACACACTCAGCCCCACCTCCTCTTCCATCCCCCTCTCCACTCCCCCATCCATCCATCCATCCATCCATCCATCCATCCATCCATCCATCCATCCATCCATCCATCCCATTTGGTGGAACTCTCAGTGGATCACTTGGGCTATTTATAAAAGCATCAAAGCCCACAGCTTCCAACACACAGCCACTAGAGAGAAAGAGGGGGAGATAGAGAGTGAGATGGCGGTAGAAGTGGGGAGCTGGAGAAATGATGGAAGGAGGAGAGAGCGGGAGCTAAGAAAAACAGGGAGGGAGAAAGAGAGGGAGAAATATTGAGAAAGAACGATGAAGGGTAAGAAAAGGGAATAATGGGCAAAGATAGGGAACGAAAGCTGCAGAGAAAAAGGGGAAAGAACAGAAGAGGAGGAAGAGAGAGAGAAAACAGGGAGAGAGATAGAAAGGAGAGAGCAATAGGTCAAAAGAAATCGTGGAAACAAAGAGCACAGAGGAGGTGGAAAAATGAAAGACTGGATGACAGAATCAGATATGTTTTTATCCGTTTCCCTTTGCTTCGGGATCTCAATGATACACCTCAACATCAGCTGTCTGTCTGTGTGTGTGTGAGTGAGGTTTTCTGTTTGATGTGTTCGAGCATGAATAGCCGTTTTGTTTTTGTGCATGCATTGGGTGATCTGTGTGTGTGTGTGTGTGTGTGTGTGTGTGTGTGTGTGTGTGTGTGTGTGTGTGTGTGTGTGTGTGTGTGTGTGTGTGTGTGTGTGTGTGCATGCATGCGTACGTGCACGTGTGTGTTTGTGTGTGTAGGAGGCAGGTTTTGGATCCGGCGACCTCCCACCCACACAGGTTGCAGTTGCAGTAGCACCTGAGCTGTGTTCGCCACCGCCAACAGACCCAGTGTTTGCAAATGTTCACTAACTCATTTGAACCTGAATAGGCTCATGAAAAGGCGGAAAACATATTATGTGAATCCAGAGGAACTGGGCACCGTGCCAAACAGCAGCTTGATGGCTGCTGGTGAAAGAGACGCCCGATTAAACAAAAACGCAAAAGACACCATGAGTCAAATGGAAGCTTAAATAGTGCCTTTTTATAAATACATACATTTTTGCCTTTTGAAGATTGCTAATAGCTGCAGCAAACAACACATTTATGGCTTGTTTTAGGTGCAATCTACACTCCATGCCTACAACAATTTATCTCTCCCTATTCCTCTCTATCTCTTGTCTCTATGTTCTACCGCTTCTTCTCTGTCCATTATCTCCTCTGCCTGGCAGAAACATCTCACCCACCACCTCTCTGCTCGAGTGTCATTCCAGCATACCTTTCTCATTCATTTTCAACCATCTGCCTTGTTTAATTTATTCTATTTTTTTTTAGAATATATGTAATTGTCCTCTGCCTGCAGGAACATACCACTTGAGTTTTGTGCAGCTCTCTTGAACAAGAACATGATCTGAATTCTTTAAAATCAAACAGACCGCAGAAAAATGTACAGCAATTTGTCTTGATGGCATCATCAGCAACAGCACAGCATGATATCGTATGCAAAAGCAGACCTCGTATACACGATAAAAGGATTATATTTAGGATGCTGAACAGAATGGTGGATTGAATACATTATGGAGAATTTTACAGAGAGTGCATCTCTTCTATTTCTGCCCTAATTTACCCTTCCTCAAACCTTTTCTTTAACTCCTCTTTTTTCAAGCCTAGCCTTCTCTTTTTCCCTATATTCTGTTACTGTAGACTGTACTGTATGTTCTCTGTACATTAGGTTTCCTATTACATTATGTTACATTACAAGACCACAGAGAAAACAGCACTTGTTTGTTACTGCTCTCTGAGAACATGGAACATGCTTTTCATCCTTCTGTTTCTCCCTGCGCTTGCTATGAGCTACGAACTTTTACATGTAATCCTCCTCCTTCCTACACCCTTCCCACTCACTTTCTCCCCCTTTTGTTTCTCCCTCTTCCCTCTATGAATTCCACCCCCACTTTATCTTCCTTTGCTTCTCCCTCCTCCCCTTCACATCTCACCATCCTTCTTTTCCATATTTGCAAGCATCTAACATTGTTTTCTCTATCTAATTCTCCCTTCCCCTCCTTATTGCCCTATTTGCTACATTTCTCATACTCAGTCCCCCCTCCATCCCTCAAGCTCTCTGAAGGGATAATTGACAAATTAAAAAGTCTGTGAGGAGACAGTGGAGGACACTCGACAGCCTGTTACGCGCACACACACACACACACACACACACACACACACACACACACACACACACACACACACACTTTTGCACAAACAGCCATTAAGGAAATAAGAGCTCACCAGCTCAATTAATTGAACATGAAGCACATGCACTGCACAGTGCACACAGACACACACACACGCGCACACACACACACACACACACACACACACACACACTTTTGCACAAACAGCCATTAAGGAAATAAGAGCTCACCAGCTCATTTAATTGAACATGAAGCGCATGCACTGCACAGTGTGCGCGCTCGTGCACACACACACACACACACACACACACACACACACACACACACACACACACACACACACAAACACACACACACACACACACACAAACTCCCAACACAAAGAGGTACAAAATATTCTCAAAACACACACATACTACAAGCTGCTACCCTTTGAGTACTGCCCTCTTTCTAGTGTATGGAAAACTAAACTGCATAATCTCACAGAGACATTATCATTTGTTGTTTACAGCTAGAGCAACACTGAGGCAGTGAGCTGCTCTGACCAGCAATACGGTATATAGAGTTACACAATATGCAAAACCCAGCGAGCCTCACTGCTTGCATTCGCAGTAAAACACTACCCAAACAGCTGGGTTTGTCGTCCAAAATCTGAATTTCCCCGCATTTAAAACTCACCCCCTGCAGATGTGGCTAAATTTGGAGTCATAAAGAATTGTGGCTGTTGTCAGCTTAGATTTGATAGATACTGGGCATACAGATGGATAGTAGAGTAGTCGATTATGCTACACGTTTCTTTGGATACCTTTTTTCTACAACAAACTGCACTCTTAACAGCAGATATGGTGTGTAATGGAAAGTTTAAATATCACTGAAATCAAACTAAACAATCCAACTTTTATGTTAGTCAGGCAGGAAATATAAGTTGTAATGTATGCATCACATTAGCTGCTCACTCTCTACACCACATCCTTTTTGGATATACATACGACCACAAGCTGCTGCTCGCTGGAACATGTTAAAGGCTGCTGTTAGGGGTTCTGAGTCATCTGTCCAGCCCCCCAGCCTCCTGCTCAATCTACACCATGCTGCCTGGACTGATACGGCAGAGAGCATGACCTGTACCACCAAACACTGTATAACAATTCATACATTTGACTTTATGACAAGAGTCTTCCTGATATAATGTGCAGTAAGCTGTTTACATTTACAACAAAGCAAGGAAGATTAAACTGTGGGCGCAAATCAATAATTTTCTCATAAACTATTACTTTGTCAACAAAGAAGCAACTAAAATGTATCTTCTTGATGTAGCAGAGGCAAATCTAACCTTTTTTTTCACCAATGACGAGGCAGAATGAAGACCAAGAGGAACACAATGGTAAATGCTGGCCATGAAATTAACATTTGCTAAAATATTCTTCCTCTTCTGTAGTAGAAGATAACTTTATTGTCCCTTTATTGTATACACCCTTGGGTATGACCAGGCCACTTGGACATCTAGCTTATTTTGACTGATTTAAGGCTTTTATGGCTTGTGGTACGAAAGAGAATTTGGATCTGTTCTTGGTCAGAAGGGGTAGGCAGAAACGACGCATAGACGGCAGTAGTTTAAAATGAGATGCCAGGGGGTGTGTCACATACAATGTTATTGGCCTTTCTCACCAGTCTGTCTTTGTAAATGTGTAAATGCTCGGTAGTGTTATCCCAAATAACTTGCTGGAAGTTGAAACTGTTTTTATGATTGTCTTTTTCTGAGACTCAGTGGCATTTCCAAACCAGCAGATAATACAGCAAGTTAAAACACTTTCAATAAAAACAGTATAAAAGATTTGGAGCATTTTGTTATTGACATTAAAAACAAGCAGTTTCTTTATAAAGTACATTATTTGCTGTGTCTTAGTTTGCAAAGGATCAGTCCAAGAGTCCCATTTAAGCGTGTTGTCCAGTACAATGCCAAGGTATTTGTAGTTTGTAACAACCTGAATAGCCCCACCATTGATAAAAGTGTCGGTGGATTGCTGTGACTTTCTAAAATCTATGGACATTTCTTTGGTCTTATTGGTATTTAAAATGAAGTGTGACTTATTGCACCATTCTACCTTCCCATCCTGTAGCAGACTCACTAGAGCTGTGTCATCAGCATATTTAATAAAGTGCCTGTTTTGTAAAGTGCTTGTGAATTTGTGTATAGACTAAATAGTAAAGGAGATAGAACACATCCTTGTGGAGAGCCTGTGGATGTTGTCATCGCATCAGACAGAGTGGCGTCCACTTTGACCCGCTAGACTTTACTGGATCACTGACACTTAAAGCAACCAAAACTGAGGAGGTCAAAGGTCAGAGCTTCAAAACCCTGTGATGCTACCATTATCAGGTAAGAGAGAAGGGATGAAAAAAGTAAAGAGAAAAAAAAACTTGAAAATAAGATCATTTCAGAGTGACCAGTGGAATATAACAAGATCTGATCCAGGTAGCGAGAGCAAACAAACAATCCATAAACACCGTGAGAGACAGTAATGGCACCGACCGATTTGTCCTCTCAGGTCTCAAACTACTGATAAACTCACAAGAGACAGAAGAGCTGTAGAATACACAGCCTGCCAGGTCCTGTTGATGATTTGACCTTTCACAGAAAGACATGTAAACACTGTTTTAATTATTTATACAACAATATATGATTCAGATATAAAATAATCTAATTATACACTACAATATATCACGCTGCATACACACAAGCACCGTCCATTTAGTTATGTGAGGACTATGTGACTGTCAAACAAACCCAACTATGTAAACCCAGGGGGCAAAGCACTCCTAAACACTGACCTCACTGTGTGTGTGTGTGTGTGTGTGTGTGTGTGTGTGTGTGTGTGTGTGTGTGTGTGTGTGTGTGTGTGTGTGTGTGTGTATGTGTGTGTGTCCTTGCAGAGGAATTCCCTTTCTCCCCGAGCTCTACGGAACTGATACCCTGCTCAAGATGGACAAATGGGTCGGACAGCAACTCAGGACATGCACATCAACAACACACACACACCTCTGATGAAAGCTAAGTGCAAAGTGTTGCTAAGTCACACACAGACTTACTCACGCATGCACGCACACACGCAAATAATAATTTATTTTAATTTCATAATTTTAATAATTTCTCCTTCCCTTTTCCTCATTTATCCATCAATCTACCAGTGCCCTCCCTCAGTCCTGGTATCAGAGTGCTTACAGTAGGGGACCCAACACCTGCAACCACACCCATTCCTCCCCAGAGGCATCGAGGATCCCTACAGTGCAGCGGATGCTTCCTCTAGACACTATTGACTCAGTACGTATATAAATGGGCCAATTACCAGCTAACCCACCACTGTGCTAAACAGCAACTCTTCTATCCTACAGCATATAGATGGTTGCATCTTCAATATTTCACTGTTGCTAGGAAACGTAAAAATCCTTGAACACATCCAGTTGGCTGTTAATACAAGTGGAAAAGACATAGACTTCAAGCAAATTGATAAAAAAACACAAAAGCCAAAAGCACAATATTTGTGTGTGTGGACTGGATATGTTTCACACCTGTGGAAAAGCCCACAAAGCCGGTGCTGGATCTGTCTCTGCTGTACGGAGATGGTGGATGAACGAGACAGGGATCGGAGAAGAAAGCAAAGAAAAGCAAAGATCAAGGTTTCTTTGTCAGTATGCTGGGTCAATTGGCACCAAATACTACAGATTTTTATCAATCTTGTCTGAGGTAGATGAAACCAGCAACAGCCACAAAATCAGATGTCTCGCTACGCTTTATCGTTTCAGGAAGGGAACACTCTATCTCTATTGATGAACTGATCCAAAATGAGCTTACTTTATTCTCCATAATGGGTGCACACAGTTTAATTTTGAGCTTTGTGACAGAGCGCTTCTTGCTCACATGTCTCTTAAAGTCATGTAAACAATAGGCCTTTTCTCAGAAGATATTTTGACACAGTAAAAAACATGGATGTACTGTAAATAATAAAATTAAAGCTATAGTGTGTAGTTTCTGTCGCCACCATGAGGAATTCAAAGTAATGACAACAACACTGTCAATGCGTCAACATGATACAAGCCTTCCGTGATCGCGCACGCTCCCCCACCCCTCGTCCACTCAGTTCTAAGTAGCTAAGGAGGACACGGAGGATTAAAAAAACATGATGGACTCTTCAGAAGAGGTTATTATCTTCACTCGAGTTTCTGCGCGGGAAAGTCACCGGACACTACAATCTTCTGAACATAGTTATACTGAGAAATACAGAGAGAGTTGTGTGGAGCTCATAGTCTTAATAAGCTTTGTAGCAACTCATTTGGCAATGGCTTGAATGTAACAGATGTTTATTAATATCAAAAGGTTACACACTAAAGCATTAACAATAGCTGAATTCCATTTAGCTGCTTCAGTTTCAGAGTCCTTTATGTGGCCTATCTGTCTCACTATCGTGGCTTACTGGGACAGTTGAACGGAACAGAGCAAAAGTTAATGTTATTAGTAACACCTGTGCTTTTCCTACTATGACAAGTCAAAATCTTTTTATACATTTGACATCAGCAGAGTCAGTATAAAAGCAGTGTTTTATGGCTCTATTCATATGAAATTTGTGACTTTGTGTGTGGCTTGTGTGTGTGTGTGTGTGTGTGTGTGTGTGTGTGTGTGTGTGTGTGTGTGTGTGTGTGTGTGTGTGTGTGTGTGTGTGTGTGTGTGTGTGTGTGTGTGTGTGTGTGTGTGTGTGTGTGTTCCACCTACCTTGACACTGGAATCCCTGCTTGCCAAAACCCCTGTAAAGACAACACACACAAAAAACAGGTTAAACATTGTACAGGCACACGCGCACAGGGAATAGGAATTCTGAAACCCTCTATTTTCGCCTTAAGACATTTCCATAGAAGCAAATGCCAAATACTGTCTGCCGTTCGTGTGTAGCACTAAAGCTTTTCATCCAAAAGGGCACACATTAAACACATACACACTGAAATATGCAGGCAGTGAGGACATTCGATTATTGTATGAACAGTACATGTACTGAGGTCAATTTACACAAACACACTCACACATAGTATTCTGTTAGACAGGGCTGTAGCTGCCCCAGGGCAAAATGGTCAACCACACCTAGCCAATGGTATGGGGAATGCTGGGATACCTGCAGATGCATGCGTACACTCTCAAAAACACTTGCGTGAACATACATTCAGCCCTGCTTATTTTCATATTTTGGCTACAAATAGGTGTGAATAGTTTTCTCATTGTTTTTTCATTATGCTTATTGACCCAGATAGATAGATAGATAGATAGATAGATAGATAGATAGATAGATAGATAGATAGATAGATAGATAGATAGATAGATAGTCAATTTGATAATCTAAGCAGGTCAAACACTTATACAGGGTGCACAGTGTTCCTCTATTTAATATTTACAAATGAGACCACCCCATTATATTCCCATGAACGTGCACACACAATCTTCTAGGTCAAATCATTTAGCCATTCACAAATTAAAAAGCCCATCACAGGAGTTAAATAATGTCCGTTTTGGGAATAGTGCACAGCACAGATAATAATAAACCGGCCAAATTAGGCCAACCTAGAGCCGGAAACTCATTTAATAACCCGAGTGCAGACACTGTCTAGTAAACCCTTGTGGGTTGCATGGTGACATGTCTGCACAGGTGATTTAGAAGAGATAATGAAGAGAGAAAGAGGAGCAGCAGAAAAAATGATGGCTGAAGTTGTGTCAGTGTTTGGCCCATGCGTTACCACTCAGGCTGGGGCGTCGGACTGGGGGGAAAAGGGGACTGAGTACCCAGGGCCCTCATGTGAGGAGGGCCCAAAAAGATGCTACAGTGAATAGCTGTGGATGTGGGGAGGGGCCCATAGAAAATGCCTTTCTACAGGGCCCAGATTTTAGTGCTACGCCCCTACACTCAAGTTGTTCCATCTGGCTGCAATTCACTGGTTTTGGAGGCTGTTCCATTTTTGCTCAGCCTCTCAGTTGCTCGGCCTACTTCCAGTAATACCATCAAACAATGGTCTGCAGCTATTCCTTTCTTATTGGTGCAGCCCACATATCTCTGTCTTCCCTCCTGCCCTACCCATATAGCATCAACAAGTACAAGAATAAGTCAACATCAATGTTTATTTTGAGAAATCTGTGCAGCCAGTGCAGCCCTGCCACTTTTAACTTTATGATGTAATAGCCTACTATCAAACACTACAGCCATTTTGTCTTTTTCATTTCAATAGGCCTCACCTCTCCCTTTCTCTGCACTTATTTCATTTAAATTGCCATTAAATCATGAACCAAACTAAACTCAACTTGTCCTGTCATTCTCTCCCTTCTTTAACCTTTATATTCCATCTCTAGGTGCACCCACTCATGTCAAACTTAAATAGGCTATCTGTCAATTTTTTTTTTAACAATATGCCATAGGCTATCTTATCTTTCTTTACCTAAATAACAAAAAAACATTACATTAACTGAAATTAATTCATTTTTTTAAAACTGCTCTCCTGTGAGCCCCTCCATCCATCACTGTGTCCGCTCCTCACCAGATGAAGTCGGTGCAGTGGCTGCAGAAGGTGGGCTGCTTGAAGAAGCGCGCGATGAATTTGTGGTCCTTCACCTCGTGCACGTTCTTCTGGCGGAGGGCTCCCTGGCGCGCGAAGCCCCGCATGGGCTCGCGGGGTCCGTCCTCCCCGTCGCTGTTGGCCGCCGCAGAATCTGCCATTCTCCGACTACCTGTGCAACGGTCTTTATTTTTTACTTTAACTAACCAACGCAAGTTGTTGGCGTCTCTGAGGTTGCAAAAGTCGCTTCTTGCGCGTTGTTCCGAGCAGAGGATTTAAAACGGCGGTGTTGCGATCAGCTGATAGTTAGCTTTCGGTTTGTTTAGGTTTTTGTAATCTTGTGCTTCAGAGTAGACGAGCTGCCGCTGCGCTGCTCTCTCTCCGCTTCCTCTTCTTCTGAGCTCACAGAGAGCAGTTGACTACCAGAGAGAGAGAGAGAGAGAGAGAGAGAGAGAGAGAGTACCGTAAGAGAGAGAGCTTTCACTTCCTTAGGGCTACTTTGTCATGACATTTAAGAGCTATTTGGAGAGTTTAAACTGTAAACTGTTAAAGCTCATTTAGGCTATCTCTCCATGCCATGACACTTTCTACCTAAAAGTATAGTTTAATTAGTTCGTTAAATGCGACTTTCAAAAACCAAGCATTCACAGTGTTTAAGGCTATTATATTAAAAAATAATCTGTATTGAACTTCTTTTTACCATGTCAATTTCCTGTTATACTGAATGTTATGCTAACATTTGTGTTAAACAAGTGTTAATCTGAAGATCATCCTTTTTGTTGAATGCCTGGTTATTTAATGTTAATGAAATGAGTTTGTTGCCTTGGGAGTGATATGGATTAAATCATCTAGCGCCATAACCTATAGCCTATGTGTTTTACATTTCAATATTCATAATACATCGGGGCATAGTACATCTTTATGGATTACAGTAAATAACCAGACAAGTCTATCTTAAAACAATACTGACATGCCCATGTACACTGAAATGGTTTTTGGTTGCTGTTATTGTCCCTGTTGTGTCTAGACTGACCAAAGAAACATCTCCCTAATGCTAACTGGTATGTAAAATAATGTGTCAAGTTATTACGGAACAATCCACAGTCCTCTGTCTTTGCTAAAATGCACTCCAAAGTTCAAGCTGCTTCAGGTTGAAGCCTTCACAGTCTGATTGAGACAAATCAAGTAGTTATCTTCCAAAGTTTGAGTCATTTTAGTATGAAATTCCCTCTTTGATGCCATTGACTGAAAGCTTGGAAGAAACCCACTTAATTCGTCTAACTCCAATCTCGGAACCCATTAGCTATTGGTCTGACGACGATTTAGCCTCTGGGGGCAACGGCAAATATTTTGGGGGTTCTGGTGTAGGCAGCAGATATCTGGGCCAAGACTTCCTCTTCCGTGTGTCTGGTCCAATTAGCAACTTGAGACGCAATAATGGAGTTTGAGTTGAGAGACAACATTTCTATAAATAGATATCTGAATATGAATGAAAATAAATAAAATAAAAAGTTAATTTGTCATCAGACAATAGCCGATGGGTTCTGAGATTGCATTTTGGCCAATGCGTTCCACCTCTTTTGCTTTCCACACGGAGAGCCTGCATGTAACTAAAGTCAGCCCAAATGTGATTTATCAAAACTACTTGGACTACAAACGCGAACCACAACACTTCCGATACTAAAACTTTGTCCCGTTGCCTACAGATTCTGCATTCATATGCAGATTTCTGTTTATGGAGATTAGTCAGACTGCTAAAGCCTCGCTTTAGCTGAATTTTAAAATTAATTTATGCATGAAACGAGGACTGTGGATTTTGTCCCCATCACCCGCCATTGCTCTAGGAAGGGATCTCTTTGCAGTCAGTATTGACAGGACAAACAATTACTGCAATAACTCTTTCAATTTATACAATGGCATGTCAGTGTTGTATTGATATACACTTGAAAAATTGTAAACCTCTCCTTTAAACATAGTTTTTAGGAGACAGGGTTGCACAGTGTTTCCAAAATCCACCATATCCATGCAGTCCTGCTCATTGATTTGTAGTGATCTAATACACCACTAAAGCAATAAATATCAATCACCATCTTATCCACCGCATCCTTCATATGGAACTGTTTTCAACATTGGAAGTTGAGAACTGGTTGGCATTCAGGTGGTAACAGTCATGACTAATCATTTTTACTGTGTAAACCAGAGAACCTCATCTGCAGATTGTGTCAAGGGCCTCAGTCTGAAAACACTTAAAAGGAGTTTTAAACGGTCGTTACGTGGTCCAACTCCTCGCCTTTACATGCAAAATGATGATGCATGATTTTGAGATTCACTTTTATCTGGAGCAAGTTATGCAACTACTGTAGCCTATATGCAACAGCAGAATAAACATAATTTCTTAAATCTGCAATATATACTGTACAGCCAACAGTAAACACAAAGAATCACGTTCAATATTTGAAATTGCTCATTTCCAAAAAGAGATATCTTCCATTTGGGGAAGGAAGATAAGTAGATAGAGTGTTGGCATTGAAAGCAAGCACAGTTGCTGAGTTCTGACTCATCTTAAGATCTTTGCTTTCAAAGGGATTTCCGAGGATCATTGTCTGCGATTGTTGGATGAATTTCATGTCACAAAGTTTTCCGAGATGCATTTAAGGTATTCATTTATATGACTTCCTGAGTCATTTGATCTGTAAATATGATGCCAAGAAACTTGTTTAACCATCACTGCTGTGGCAATGACATACTGTATCCTTCATATGACATATTAACAACTGATATAGTAGTATTGATCTCCTACCTGTTTTAAGGCCACAGAATCTCAGCCAGAGTGACAACCATAGTCCCAACTGGTCCATGCTGTGCATCATGGCAGTCAGCTGGCAGTGATGACCTAGATGAGATTGATTTAGCTGCAGGACTGATAACAGTGTGCATTTTACCCTGGTTTAATCAATACAAGGTTTACTGTAGATTTAGCTAGCAGCTCAGATGTCAGTTTGTAACCTTTCTGGTCCCTATTACCTCGCTTATTCATTCATACAAGTACAATCTAACATTAGAGGCATTGTGACATAACCATCTGTCTAGACGGCCGGCAGTCTGTGAAATGATAAGATCCTAATTTGCAAACATACCAGGCATCAAGGGACACTGGTAATGATGTAAGCATACCCTGCGGGAACCTGACTGGGCCTGTGTGTATGTATAGATTGTGACACAGTGACCTATCATTTCACACGATAAGGCGCTGATCTCTTTCAATTTCATCAATACACAGGATGTTATGTAACTATTTCCCTGGGCCATTGAACTAGGACGGATGTCTATGCTGGCGAGCCAGTTTGGATGTCCAATAAGATGTGGATGACAGCAGGTATGTCACTAGTGTTATCATCACCAAAATCACATAAAATCACTCTTAAAGATCTTTTTTTTAACAAGACATGCCACAGTCATGCTAGCAGCTCTGTGATGCTGTACTTGAGCTTTGAGCTAACGTTAAATGCCAATGGCAAAATGCTAACATGCTCACAATGACAGTGCTAACATGCTGATGTCTAGCAGGTGTGATGTTTACCAAATTCACCATTTTAACTTAGCATGCTAGCATGTTAATATTGGCCAATTACACAAAGTATAGCTAAGGTGAATGAAAATTATTTTTGCTTGTATTTGGTCATAAACCAAATGGTAGCATTTCTATCAAATCTAATGGAGTTCCATGTCACATTTCCATTTGTTATGGCTTATTATAAACATTTAGCAGGGTTTTTTCATCCTGCTGCCATTATATTTTTTACAAGAATATGTTTACACAATCTATAACATTAATACTAAATGTCAGAGCTTTTCTTACACTTGCCATGTTGTGTTGACCTTCAGCAATATTACAGTGAGAAGTCCATTGTAGAATAGATACAGATACAAGTATGTGTTTCTCACAGTCTCACTTGACTCACTAAATACAGGTGTAGCTTATTAAATTAATAACAGCATGGCCTGCTGACACAGCTAGATGGAAGCCATCGTTAGCTTTATCTGTTGCACCTGTGCTTTACCCTGGAAAAAGCGAGCTCTCACGAGAGCACAATTTGAATTTGCTCAGCGTGTCACTCTGACATTCAGTAATGATGCTCATTAACTATGCCCTTGTAGCCGAGCTGCACCAATCACATCAGTGTATTTGATATAGGCAGGCCAGAGGCGAGCTAAACAGATGACGACAGTTTAATCTACCAGTTAGCTCCGCTGGTAGCTTAGCGTATGGGGCTCTGGATATGTCACCCCGTGTATTGTTGTGATTGGTCGTAGTGTTATCCAATTGCGTGCAGTGATATTTTCACATGCATGCTTGGTGCCGCCCCTCGAGTTGGGCTATTTTCATTACTCAATGCCAGACCCTTAATCTTTTTGCTTTCAGAGATTTGCGTCTGGATTTCCAGGCTACCTGTGCTTAGCTTACTATGAAAACTGCTAAGAAAACTTCACCAGTAACATTCTCACAGCAGACATTTTGACTTGTCATAGTAGGAAAAGCACAGGTGTTACTGATAACACTAACGGTGGCTATGTTATATTCATGTGTTCCAGGGAGAGTGACAGTGAGCCAGCATGCGCGATACCAGGAACCTGAAATCAAAGCAGCTAAATGAAATTCAGCCATCATTAATTTCATTATTTACACATGTGCTTTTCCTAGTGTGACAATTCAAAATGTCTTCAGTGAAAAATGCCTATTGACCAGAATGCAAGCTACACGATATAAGTGACTAAAGGGTGTGGATCACATGTTTAGCATTGTTACTGACTTATTTTGAGTGTGCCATCCCTTTCACTCCCATTCTCTCTCTTTGTTTTACATTATAACTTAAGACCTTTCTTTGACATTTTAACTCATCAGAGCTGAAGAAAAACATTAACGATGGCTCTGTTCCATTTAGTTATCCAGCCAGATAGGTCAGTAAGCGTTCGGGTACAATACCTTGCAATGGCACACCCAAATGGAGTACACCCCCATAAAGTTATCAGTTACACCTGTGTTTGATGAGTCAATATGTCTGCTATGAGAAACGACTTCATGGCCCATCCCAATGTCCCCCCTAAACCCTAAATCACCTGATAAGTGATTGAGTGTGAGAGGCTGCAAGGGCTCGAAATGGTATAAAATGGAAATAGGACAACACCTTGCGACATATAATGTTACCTTGACGACACCAAAGCATGTTACGTACAATTGTGGGTTGGAGACTTTTTAGTTACGTTTTTTTTACTTTTTTCACGGCCAAGGCACTTAAGGGACCGACTGTTAGGTTTTCTGTTTATCTGGACTCAGGCGCAGACTCAGCCTGATTTGAACATCCTCCAGGATCTTGCCTTACAGAGTGGACACAAGGTAATTGTCAGATAATCAATTTACTCATTTTTGTCAAAACAGCATAATTACTGCTCCTCCCATGTTTACATTTTTGTTTTGTTTTTTACATTCAGGTTTCCCCTGCCATCCTCTTATTTAATGGCACAATGCTATACACTGTGGGTAATTCCCTCAGGCAAGGTTGCAGAGATGCAGACTTACGGAAAGTGTGTCTAAAAGGCCTCAAAATATCTGCGAGAGAGCTCTCATGCATTTGACGATTTGAGAGTGTGACAGCCCTAAGCCGGACTTTGCAGGAACCTGCCCTAAAATCTGTGAGTGTGAACATTGGGATTGGGCCAAAGCCTGTTTTACTGGGGTCTGTTGAAAGGCATTCTGGGAAATTAAGGAAAGCTGACTGAAACTCTACTGAAAGTAGATGTTGGGGGAAAGCAGTTACAAAGAAGAAAGTTAATGCCAAAATAAGTGAGGAGTAGTTAGGGAGGTTTTTAAATAAACTACAATCTAAGGCATGGGTCTCAAACTCGTGGCCCGGGGGCCAATTGAGGCCCCCCGGATGATATTTTGTGGCTACCATAGATAGTCTCATGACAGCTTCCGGTGGCATTTGTTGTCAACGGTTAGGGTTAGTCAAGCTATAGCCAAGTTGTACCGCGGAGTACCTGGGGAAGTATCATGGTTAGTCACTTGGTTGAAACGTGTTCCGGAGTGATGGAAAATATATGCCATCACCCAGTTCCAGCCATATCTCTCTCAAAACGTGCCGTGAAGAGAGGTTGGCAACGAGCACAGGCAATTTCAGGGAAAGTGGGAGATGGAATATTTTTTAGTCCAGCACAGAGAAAGTTGCGGTGGTGTACAAGGAATATAACATCAGACATCATTATTAACTATGACATGCTGAGGAGTATACAAAATACCAGGGAGATGAGAGAAAGAACCGGGTCACCAATTTTAAAAAATGTCTA
The DNA here is from genome assembly GCA_023631565.1 of Gymnocephalus cernua. Classification (NCBI taxonomy): domain Eukaryota; kingdom Metazoa; phylum Chordata; class Actinopteri; order Perciformes; family Percidae; genus Gymnocephalus; species Gymnocephalus cernua. Next base: position 7,815,340 of record CM042441.1, read on the forward strand.
TTGAGGCAACAACATTTATTCAAGAAAGCAAACAAAGAATACTTTTGTGGAATACTTGATGTGGCCCAGCCTGACCCACACTCTACCTCCAGCGGCCCCCAGGTATATTGAGTTTGAGGCCCCTGATCTAAGGTGATCATGTAAAATAAATACAGGTGTTTCTTTCCTTCATGTGTGTCTCCCCTGGGAGCTGCATCCTGTTTCTGTTTTTTTTTTACTTTTCATCTTGCTTTCTGTTTTTTCATTGTTCCATTCTTTATCTCATGTATCCAGTCCTCCAAAAGATCACGTGTCTTCTCTGTCTTTCTTGTCTGCTGATTTCTATCTTTCTGTCTCACTATTACCTCCTCATTTTCTGTATCAATGCTCCATCTTCCACCTCTCTCTATACCTCTATATCACTATATATATCTCTCTATATTTTCCTCTCCAATCCAATTTTCCCTTTTTCTCATCTTTTTCTTCCACAAAGGGAGGGAGTTGTTATATAAACCTGTTGTTTCCTTCGTCATCCAGTGACTACAGCACAGAATGCACTCTGACGCACAAATACAGTCACACAAGTGCATGCACATATGCTCACACACCAACTATGCTGCTTTAGGCTTATTGTTGTATTGAGTTTTGATCCCATGTCTTGATTTTTTTTAACCTTCTAATAAAGCATAATGCTTTCATCTCTGGATCTCTTTCTGGTTACAAAGATAGCGGAAATGTACACACACTTTCCACCCCGCCACATGCACAACTACGCCACTGAAGCTATAACCCTTACACACACATAAACACATTTTGTCTACCTACTTCTACACACTCTGTGTGGCCTATAGCAGCCAGTCGGTGGGTTAAGTCCTGTTGTATTGCATAGCCCCCCCCCCCCCCCCCCCACACACACACACACACAGATATGTTACTTAAAAGTATGTATCAAACCCACACTTACGGGCACAATTACCTCACTTATGTAACTTCTGTGTCTCTAGTGACGCTATTCCTTTCTGCCTCACTCTCTCTCACTATCTTCGCCACTAATCTTTTCACTGTCTGTTTTCTGCCTCTCTGTTTTCTGCCTCTCTCCTTCTGCAGCCCCTGTCTCTCTGTCATTTTAGGAGTTGTTAAATACAGCTCAAACATCATTGATCTGAAACCACAGAGAGAGCATTCTTCTGCTTTCACACGACATTTGCATATTTGCGCTTCTCTCTTTCTCTCTCTCTCTCTCTCTCTTTCTTTTAGTGCACAAGTGTGTGTCTGAATGTGGTTGCATAAATGTGTTTATTGTGCATAACATGTTTAAAGCTGGTTGTGTCTGTTACTGTTTGACACCTCCAGCAGCACTGGCAGCATAGGGGTGGATGATGTGTGTTCCAGTGAACAGTAATCTGTATAAAAATGTTAAATTGTAATTGATTCTTTACAGTATCTCTGTGTGTGTGTGTGTGTGTGTGTGTGTGTGTGTGTGTGTGTGTGTGTGTGTGTGTGTGTGTGTGTGTGTGTGTGTGTGTGTACATGTGTGTGTGTGTGTGTGTGTGTGTGTGTGTGTGTGTGCGCTATATCCTTGGATACTACTATTTAGCGGACTGTACAATTTTGAGACCGGTTAATAATACACAGATTCATCACACAGTGTATATTCTACATATTTTCACTGTGCTTATTGTGTGTTGAATGTGAAAGATCACAACAAGGGCATAATTCATATTCTCATAGAATTCTTCACATTTGGCAATGCAGCTTAATTTCGAGGTAATATGTATTAGACTCATTCATGGTTTCAGACTTAGTGGCTTACATGAAAGACTGCTGTGATTATTTACAGAATAATTGGCAAAGGGTGATGGCTTCATTAGTAATGAGGTCAAAGAAACTGCCAGAAATCCTGTTTACTCCCTCTGATCATCACAAACAGGTCAGCCTTGGATCTGTGCTCAAGACTAAAATATTCCACTGTTGCTTATCAAACAAGGTACAACATGAGGGCTGGTCACACCCACCCTAACATGCACATCCATACGCACAGTTCCAGAGGTGAAAGCCTCGACAGTATGCACATGGTTGTATTTTTCAAGTTTTGCCAATTCAGCACGCAGAGTTTAAAATACATGTGTAGTAACATGTGCTACAAATGTTGGTGTTGCATTGTTTGATGGAAATCTGCTAAAGGCAAGTTCATTGTTAATTTTTTAGTCAATCTAAAGTCATAAAACAAGAAACATCACATCTGCAGTAGTCTATTACAAAGGGACTGCTGCAAATTGAAGTTGAAGCACATTTGGCTTAAGTCCTGAGTCATCACAAGACCTTTGCTTACATAACAGTTGTCTTCATGAGGGTAGAATCCATTTGTTTCAGATATGCACTGATGAATCTCAGGTAGGTCTTTTTATTTCTAAACGTTTAAATTGAACTTTCAAATGTTGTTCAAGACATTCTACACGTGACTGACGTGACACGGTACAGCTTTACTATTTAGTCACCTTGTGTGGCTTTCAAAGGCCGTGGTACTTATCCACTTTCAGACTAGCTAGCAAAACATCCTCAGACTGTCTCAAGGACTGTGTTGGTCTTTTCGAAACTTTGGGAACTATTGTTATACCATCGTTACCCATCATTAGCCATTGTTTCTTGATGCCAGTGGCGTTACAAAATGAATGTATTATAATAATGTGCAACGTTTGATGACCTCCACCCTTCCTTCTTCCTCTTCCCTAAAACAAGCATTTCTCCAAGCATAAAATACGTTAGATATTATCCACACACAAAAAATATAAAATACAAATACAAATAAACATGATACACATAAGACAGATACACATATTGAAATCACAATGAGATTTGAAAAGTTCCAGATGAAAAATAAAAATGAATGTGTGTGCACCTCAATGTCTCAGCACACATGTGTGGGCAAAGCTGCTATGGCAAAAAGCACACAATATCATGATTTGCTGGAGGACATCTCACATTTTATTCTTGTATTTTTTCTGCACATTATCCCGTTTTCTCCCACATTGGGACAGCCAATTCCCCTCACGCTGTAGTTCTTGTTGCTGCTAACTGCACTGTTGGCCTGGGGAGGGTGTGAACAACATTGAAGCGGGTGGACTTGTGCCAGCTGCTTTGTTTCACCTGTCGGAGAGGAGTTTCATCAGGAGAAAATAACATGCATGGAGGTTTAGATTAACCCCTTCTAGTCTATATCCACGACATTCCACTTCCGGGACCTTCTGCTTTATTTGTGTTGGAATTTTAAACTCCGGTGGATTTCTGAGGACTATGGTTAACTGCTCCTCAGATCTCTGCAGGGTAAATCCAGACAGCCAGCTAGACTATCTGTCCAATCTGAGTTTTCTGTTGCACTACTAAAACAACCTTTGAACGTACACACAAACAATTTCCTTCCTGAGGCTATTTTGCAGAGGCATCTTGGCTCCGTCCAGTGCTTAGTGCCGCCCAAGACGATTGTGATTGGTTTAAAGAGCACGTTTTTCTCCCATCCCTGAATGCTATGTGGATTAGCCAGACCCTCCTTCACAGCACTGTGGAGGAAGGTCTGGCAAAGTGAGACTAACCCCTTCACATCCAGCTACCCTCAGCACCGGCACAGGCCCCGTAGGAGTCACCAGTGCAGTAACAAGAACACAGTCCCTCACTGGCTTCCCACTTCTAGTGACTTCTAGTTGTATTTGATGGGATGCTTGCTGACCTTTTCACAGTAGGAGGGATATAACATTCTCAACTTGAATGATGTCATTGCACACGATCCCAACATAATAGTTACACATGAGCTTCTATTTTTGCAGCTGTCTCGCGAGGTGAATGTGATAGAAAGCAGATTTTCCGCTGTGTCCTCTACCCACTCAAGACGCACTAACAATAATTGCTACACTTCTTTGATCTTTGAACATCATACGAGCAATGAGGAGCCAGGAAAGAAAACACTCATTACACTGTGTACGCTACGGCTATTTATGAAATAGAAAATACACCCTGTTCAAGTAGATCTGTACCTATTGTATGGACATTTTTTTCACAGTTGCTCAATGTAAATGTCTGTTTCCCATGCCAACCCCCCCCCCCCCCCCCCCCCCCCCCCCCCCCCCCCCCTTTGAATTGAATTGAGAGAGAGCGAGATGTAGATGGAGTGAAAAAAAGAGAAGGGGAGAAAATAGTGAGTGACTTTCTACCTCCAGCCTGGTGGCGATCTTCATCTCTCATCTAGCAAAACACGCTCACACTGCACCTCATTATGACCCCCCTCCAACCCCCCCCCCCTCTCTCTCTCTCTCTCTCTCTCTCTCTCTCTCTCTCGCTCTCTTGCATTCTCTTTCTTCTGAAGCACATAAATTAATCCCAAATTACAAAATGGTGCACTCTAGTGGCCATCAATTGTAGTTGGGAGCTAATATACAGTAATCTTGTCTTTGAGTGCCTCATAAAGGTTTCACATTCCTATCTTATCTTCTATTCTATGCATTGTTGTATTTCTTTTGCATTTTTTGTCATGTTGTCAGGAAAAGAGAAAGAACTCTTTGATTTCTGTAATTTTTGTGTTTTGTTTTAGTAACCAAATTTTGCAAATCTTTTTAGAAATGTGAAGGTTTGTTCTTTTTTTAAATTAATTTCATAATGTATTTATTCACATAATAATGCATACAACAAACTATATAAAGTCCTTGGTTTTGAGCCAGTGTCTAAATTCTCAACTGTCACTAGAGGGAGACAGAGCCACATATTAGTTGCATTCATGATGTTGTACCTTAATACGCCACCACATTCTGTGCTCACTGACCTCACAGCCAAACTCTAGCATATAGGGTTTAATTTCTCATTGCACAGAATGGGTCACAGGACATTTGTAATACTGGCATGTTGATACTTATTTCAGATATATTTACAAAGCAATAGTTCAGTAAGTTTCAACTGTATCATTCCTAATTGAGTAATCTGGAGCTTCCTCCATTATCTTGAACACAACAAATACATATAATTTATATTACTGTAACTTGACAACTTGAAATCTCTCCAAATACTAGGATGACAAGACAGAGAAAGGTTGAGTGAAGCAAAGCCAAACTTACATTTCATTTGAGTAAGAGTACACAGTACCTGACCACTTATGTATCTTGTTTATGAGCCATAAAAAACTGGTTAGGGTTAGGGTTAGGATTATGGTCCTTGAACATGTGATTAACAGCTACTTAAATTAAGCAAATCACATTCACAGCTGTAATTCCTGTCAAACCACAAAGTATAGTTTATTCCAGTTTTATAAGTTCAACCTACAGTCATTTATTTATATATATATATATATATATATATATATATATATATATATATATGTATATATATATATATATATATATATATATATATATATATCTGTCTTATGTTTGGATGTTAGTAGTTCCAGTAGCCTTTTAGATTGGGCCTGTCTTTAACATTGGGCCTGTCTTTAACTTTCTTTAAATAATTATACTGCACTGTCAATTTTATTCTCGTATTTTATCTGTTTTTAATTTTTTAGCTGTTCTTTAATGTTTTATGTAAAGCTGCCTTGCCTTGTCTTCTCACATGCAAAACCAGTCTGATACTTTTCACAGTAGCTACACCCAAACTGGTAGAAATAGTTCACCTGTTTGAAGTGCACGTCCCCATTCAAAACTGCAGTTAAATGTTGCAATCATTTTCCTCCACCCGGACTCCACTGTTGTGAATGAGTGTCATGCCACTAGACAGGTGTATTTTGAGGAAACACCCAAATTGTTAGCTATCTTTAGTTTGTGATGTTCAGAATTTTCCAGAACTTGTTTTGTTGTATTGGGCTGTGATTTGTCTGCGATTCCCTTGGATTTCTCACAGTGACTTTATTAATCTTCTTCAAATGTGATTTTAGATTTTCACAAGCAAACAGGTAAGCTCTCGTCTTACTGTTGAGTACAGTTCATGTTTGAGGTGACCACACATGAATGGATTCATATAATCAATAATTGTGAACTCATAGAAACTCTTTAGTCTTGCCCTATACACATACTGTATGCAATCATACAATAATGCCCCTTTATTGCCCAACTTTCTTTCTAAGTATACTCCATACTCATACTATGTTAATCAACAGTTGCTTGCCAAATTCATCAAAATGAAATTGAAACATGCGCACTTATTAGATGACAAACATTTTAAAAATACATGTAACTATTACGTCATCTGATGATCCATAACTTGCTCGTTTCCACGACTGATTTTGTGCCAGCCATCATAATCAAAAAGCCCCTCTTTTCTCTGTCAAATGTATCAATTGACACACATTTACCTTTGATGACATTTACAAAAAAAGCTTGAGGTCAGACTTCCCGTCAGCAGATGTTACAGTTATGGTTAGCTTCATTCATCAGACAAACACTGTAAGTATTTCACAAAATGCCAAACTATTCGCTTAAAAGTCAAATCATAGCACCACTATAATTGCTTTATTTTTAAATGCAGGACATGGCAGTAACAAAAAGTAGTCTTGGTGAGTTTTCACCTATGAACTACAGTTTCAGGCCTTTTCCACAGCAGACATTTTGACTTATCATAGCATTAAAAGCGCATGTTTAACTAATTACACTAACGATGTCTCTGTTCTGTATAAGTGCCCCAGTAAATCATGATAGTGTAACAGTGTGCCAGCACGATCAATACTGGGACCCTGAAACTGGAGAAGCTTTTCCCTTAGTTTTTTTGATAGTCACAGTGGATAGACAGGAAAGGTGGGAGAGAGATGGGGGATGACACGCAGCAAAGGGCCGCAGGCTGGATTTGAACCCAGGCCACTGCAAAGGTCTCAGCCTACATGGGGCACACACTCTACGGGGTGAGCTAGAGGTCGCCCCAAAACTGGAGCAGCTAAATG